>JAXIVJ010017887.1:0-20000 GCA_036785665.1 Chirona hameri | reverse complement strand
TGTGATCTTTGGCTTTTTCCTCAGAAGTTTTAACTCACGAGTAGGCGGGACAAAAATGATTCTGAAAAGATATAATAACTCCCTAAAATAAAGATTCTGTTGCATCACAATCACAGCACAAACATAGCAATAGTCAAAGACAGATGGTAGACACACAAAACGCACCACAGAAAACATCGTGAGGTTCTACCCGTTGGTCATCACTCTGAAACGTTTGCCGCCTGTCGCTGCCGTATATAATTTATGTGCATACACCAAGAAGGAAATATATTTCAATCCTCGGTAAAATTTGTCATTGATGGAAAACATCGTAATTATCTTCTCCCTCAAAAACGCGTCAAGTTTTTTTCTCTCTCTCCAAATTTAACAGCAGATTGGCCGGTTTGTGTATCTTCAGTCGTGGTTAACGCAGCGCTGACGTCGGGCTGCCCCAGCCGTCCGGTGGTGGTCCGACGGTGCATTGGTCCGGTAGTCCGGTGGACCAGTGGCGGTCCGGCGTGGTCCAGTGGTCCGGCGTGGTCCAGTGATCCTTTGGTCCGGTGGTCTGGTGGTTTGATGGTCTGGTGGTTTGCTGGTCTGGTGGTTTGATGGTCTGGTGGTTTGATGGTCTGGTGGTTTGATGGTCTGGTGGTTTGATGATCTGGTGGTTTGATGGTCTGGTGGTTTGATGGTCTGGTGGTTTGATGGTCTGGTGGTCTGGTGGTCTGGTGGTCTGGTGGTCTGGTGGTCTGGTGGTCTGGTGGTCTGGTGGTCTGGTGGTCTGGTGGTCTGGTGGTCTGGTGGTCTGGTGGTATGGTGGTATGGTGGTATGGTGGTATGGTGGTATGGTGGTATGGTGGTATGGTGGTATGGTGGTATGGTGGTATGGTGGTATGGTGGTATGGTGGTATGGTGGTATGGTGGTATGGTGGTCTGGTGGTCTGGTGGTCTGGTGGTCTGTTGGTCTGGTGGTCTGGTGGTCTGGTGGTCTGGTGGTCTGGTGGTCTGGTGGTCTGGTGGTCTGGTGGTCTGGTGGTCTGGTGGTCTGGTGGTCTGGTGGTCTGGTGGTCTGGTGGTTTGATGATCTGGTGGTTTGATGGTCTTGTGGTTTGATGGTCTGGTGGTTTGATGGTCTGGTGGTTTGATGGTTTGGTGGTTTGATGGTATGGTGGTTTGATGGTCTGGTGGTCTGGTGGTCTGGTGGTTTGATGGTCTGGTGGTTTGATGGTCCGGTGGTTTGATGGTCTGGTGGTTTGATGGTATGGTGGTTTGATGGTCTGGTGGTTTGATGGTATGGTGGTTTGATGGTCTGGTGGTTTAATGGTCTGGTGGTTTGATGGTCTGGTGGTTTGATGGTCTGGTGGTTTGATGGTCTGGTGGTCTGATGGTCGGGTAGTTTGATGGTCTGGTGGTTTGATGGTCTGGTGGTTTGATGGTCTGGTGGTTTAATGGTCTGGTGGTTTGATTGTCTGGTGGTTCGATGGTCTGGTGGTTTGATGGTCTGGTGGTTTGATAGTCTGGTGGTTTGATGGTATGGTGGTTTGATAGTCTGGTGGTTTGATGTATGGTGGTTTGATGGTCTGGTGGTTTGATGGTCTGGTGGTATGATGGTCTGGTGGTTTGATGGTCTGGTGGTTTGATGGTCTGGTGGTTTGATGGTCTGGTGGTTTGATGGTCTGGTGGTTTGATGGTCTAGTGGTTTGATGGTCTGGTGGTTTAATGGTCTCGTGGTTTGATGGTCTGGTGGTTTGATGGTCTGGTGGTTTGATGGTCTGGTGGTTTGATGGTCTGGTGGTCTGATGGTCTGGTGGTTTGATGGTCTGGTGGTTTGATGGTCTGGTGGTTTGATGATCTGGTGGTTTGATGGTCTGGTGGTTTGATGATCGGGTGGTTTGATGGTCTGGTGGTTTGATGGTCTGATGGTTTGATGGTTTGATGGTTTGATAGTCTGATGGTTTGATGGTCTGATGGTTTGATGGTCTGGTGGTTTGATGGTCCGGTGGTCCGATGATTCGATGGTCCTAAGGCCCTTAGTCCGACAGTCCTGCCCGGTACCACCGCGGCACCGTGGCGCCATATACGGTCCCGACGGACCGCCGCGCCGGACCGTCAGCGACAGGTCGACACGACACGACACGATGCGCCATCGGCCGCGGTCACCACACGATCGATCCGAGTGACACGACCATCGCCACCGCCGCGCCGCACCGAACACGGCTGCCCCACGCAACAGACACGGGGCAAGGGACGTCTCGGCCCTCCCCGACCGGCCGGCACCACCAACCGGCCACGCGCCAAGGGACGACTCGGCCCTCCCCAACCGGCCGGCAGCACCAACCGGCCGGCAGCACCAATCGGCCACGCGCCGCACAACCGACACGTTCGCCTTAATTGGACCCTAAACCTGAAACGAGCGGTGTAAGGAGTGTTTGAAGGATTTTATGCACACAGTCCGAATGTACATGTAGCGATTCGTTAAGCCAGGCTTAGACAACTGATACATATTGTCAATAACACTCGCAATCCATCAAAACAAATGTGTACAGCGATTAGGAGATAATACAAATTAATCCAGAAGTTTTGTACATTGTTCGTGAACACACGTGCAAACACATCGCGGTGTGCTAGCTATACGTGCGCATGTGTGTGTGTGTGTGTGTGTGTGTGTGTGTGTGTGTGTGTGTGTGTGTGTGTGTGTGTGTGTGTGTGTGTGTGTGTGTGTGTGTGTGTGTGTGTGTGTGCGTGTGTGTGTGCGTGCGTGCGTGCGTGCGTGTGTGTGTGCGTGCGTGCGTGCGTGCGTGCGTGCGTGCGTGCGTGCGTGCGTGCGTGCGTGCGTGCGTGCGTGCGTGCGTGCGTGCGTGCGTGCGTGCGTGCGTGCGTGCGTGCGTGCGTGCGTGCGTGTGTGTGTGTGTGTGTGTGTGTGTGTGTGTGTGTGTGTGTGTGTGTGTGTCCGTCTGTGTGTCGCCTGGCTCGCGCGGCGCTGGCCCGGTCGTCCGTCGCCCGTCTCCCCCGCCAAGTCGGTGGCGGCGCGGGCGTCACACGTCACTGGCACCGTCCAATTTGCCGGCGGCCCCCTCCGGCCGACCGATCAACTAAATCTTCCGGAAATGACGCCGCTCCATCCCAGTGTTCTGCATTCACAGGATTGAAATTTGTCATCCCGGAGCGCGCCAGAATTGTCAGTGTTGCGGATGGTTGCGCTGAGCTATTGCTTCATTTGGCGCTAAATCCCCTCTTTGGGCGCGCGCTTTTTGACAAACGACGACGATTACGGCGCGGCGCGGGGCGGCGGCGACGCTGACGGCGCGGCGGCGACGGTGTCCGGCGCCC
Source organism: Chirona hameri (assembly GCA_036785665.1). Lineage (NCBI taxonomy): Eukaryota > Metazoa > Arthropoda > Thecostraca > Balanomorpha > Balanidae > Chirona > Chirona hameri. The sequence goes on along the minus strand of JAXIVJ010017887.1, from coordinate 16,691 downwards.
GGACATCGTCCGACGAAGGCGCATCAATAGCGCGCCAGTGAAGCGCGGAGAACGGCGCCTCCCAGCCGACAGAGGCAGACGAGGCAGAGCCAGACGACGGTGGCGCGCGAGGCGGCCAAAGAAGCGCCTGAGGCGGCCGGGGCAGCGCGCGAGGCGGCCGGGGCAGCGCACGAGGCGGCCGGGGAAGCGCCTGAGGCGGCCGTGGCTGCGCGCGAGGCGGCCGGGGAAGCGCGCGAAGCGGCCGGGATAGCGCGCGAGGTGGCAGGAGGCCGAAATAGTACGCGACAGAGTGAGGAGAGAGGAGATGGGGTGCGGAGCCGAACAAAATAAATTCGCCTCTTAAAGGGAATAGGTCACCTTGAAAGTTGTCTTGAAGTTCAACCATTAGGTGCATCTTGAGCTCAAAACTATGAATATGACTTTGGTTTGGACAACTGATGGATATATGTGGAGAAAGAAGTAAGTTTCTCTTTCTATTTCACGAGAAATCGTACGATAGCAGCTGGCGTTCTGGCTCCGCCCCGCTCCGCCTGACGCCAAGTACAGTCTCTGACAAGGGGCCGCCGCGCCGCCCGGGCGGCTGAGCGGATATTAACGAGGCGTCGTGACCAGAGACTACGTGCCCGAGAGTGTGCCTGCCTCCGGCGGCGCGGCGGCGAGCGTTCATTCCCCGATCGTGGCCCGGAACAGCGGGATTGAAATCGGGCCCACTAGTCCTGTGTCGAAATTACTTAACGTAGAGAGGTAATTCTTTCACCACAAACCATTTTTAGATCTGCTCTACAAATCTGCTATCTCAGTCCAAAACCCCATGTTAAAGGTGAACTATTCCCTTTAATGTAGCACGTACGAGTCAATGGAACAAACGTAATTAGTATAATGAGAGCAAGTATCGCGGGTTATGAGGACATGTCAACTAATACGCACAAAAAAAAAAACACGGAATATATCATTATTGATCACGCCTGTCTAAAGTGTGTCGTGGTATCATTATGATCACGCCTGTCTAAAGTGTGTCGTGGTATCATTATTGATCACGCCTGTCTAAAGTGTGTCGTGGTATCATTATTGATCACGCCTGTCTAAAGTGTGGTCGTGGTATCATTGGACATTGGCTTAGCTCGCCTTACCTCACCATAAACTGTTCTTGAGTTGAAGTAAACATTTCAATTTATTACCTGTCATTCTAAGTCCCAGGGGTAACATTAAACATGGGGACTTTGCACATTGGTGTAAAACTTGAGCCATGAATTGGAGCACCATTGCGTTAATACTGCGTATCTACAAATTGCAATTTCGTGTTATTACTGCATACAGGCATGTCTTTAATTCTGCGCATTGTTATGACCTGAGGTTAACTCAGAAACACTCTTTGTAAAGACTTGTGGTGTACCAATACACTAACTACCAACGTATCACTTACACCTACGTCCCAATGGGTTCCATTCCCCTCTTCCCCTCAAACTGCAGGCTACTTGTATCCGCACATCCCACACATCTCGCCCCAACCTATCCATTGTCCCCGCCGAACTGGAGCATGATTCGATCTCAACTCCTAAGCAGGATTTATTGCGGAATCATGCCGATGTCCCTCCTCCTTCCCCCTTGCTCCCCCCCCCCCCCACAACTGTCCCCGCCAGATTCCGGCGATTTACGTAAACAGGGAGGCGGGCGCGCGCACGACGCCCAATTGCGCGTCCACCCGCCGGCCGATTTGCTCAATGCAGTGGACAGAATTGCGTCGCAGGCCGCCGCCGTCGCCGTCCCGCCGGTCCAGCGTCGCCGCCGACGCGGCTGTCGGCGACGCGGCCCATCCGTCAGCGCGCCGTAATCGTGTTACGACGCGCGCCCGCGCCATTACCGCCGCTTGCGCGCCGCATTCGCCGCTGACAGCAAGGGTTGACGGCGGGCGCGCCGCGTCGGCCGCCGTCGCGCCGCTGAATGCCGCTGAACAGGCGGCGGAGAGGTGGAGATCGCGTTACGGCCGCAAATGGCCCGGCAGAGGCGGAGGACAGTGGTCAGCGACGGACGACCGGTGACTGGTGGTGACTGGTGGTGACTGGTGGCGACTGGTGACTGGTGACTGGTGACTGGTGGCAGGTGGTGACTGGTGACTGGTGACTGGTGACAGGTGGTGACTGGTGGCTGGTGACAGGTGGTGACTGGTGGTGACTGGTGGTGACTGGCAGTGACTGGTGGTGACTGGTGGTGACTGTTTACTGGTGGTGACGGGTGACTGGTGACTGGTGACTGGTGGCTGCTCAGGATCTGATGGCTATGACTGGACTGTTGGATGATGTCTGACGGCTGGTCTACCGACCGCTGCTCGTTACTGATCTGATGGCTGAATGTTGTTAGGTGTCGGAGGCTGCTCTTATGGCTGGGCTGCTGACTGCTGACTGCTGACCGATGACTGCTGCTCGTTGGTGGCTGGACTGCTGACTGCTGACTGCGACTGGTCTGATTGCTGGACTGCTGACTGCTGCCGGAAGCTGACGACCCCCACAGTGCAACATATTGGACATATTGCTGCCACCGTCAATCAGTAGCTGACCTGTGACCGACTGCTGCAGAAACTTCAGCAGCTGGTGGACGGCATGGCAGCTGGGCTGGAAACGAGGCAAACCGCCCAATGTTCTCAACTTCAGCAGCTGGTGGGCGGCACGGCAGCTGGGCTGGAAACGAGGCAAACCGCCCAATGTTCTCAACTTCAGCAGCTGGTGGGCGGCACGGCAGCTGGGCTGGCAACGAGGCAAACCGCCCAATGTTCTCAACTTCAGCAGCTGGTGGGCGGCACGGCAGCTGGGCTGGAAACGAGGCAAACCGCCCAATGTTCTCAACTTCAGCAGCTGGTGGGCGGCACGGCAGCTGGCCTGGCAACGAGGCAAACCGCCCAATGTTCTCAACTTCAGCAGCTGGTGGGCGGCACGGCAGCTGGGCTGGAAACGAGGCAAACCGCCCAATGTTCTCAACTTCAGCAGCTGGTGGGCGGCACGGCAGCTGGGCTGGAAACGAGGCAAACCGCCCAATGTTCTCAACTTCAGCAGCTGGTGGGCGGCACGGCAGCTGGGCTGGAAACGAGGCAAACCGCCCAATGTTCTCAACTTCAGCAGCTGGTGGGCGGCATGGCAGCTGGCCTGGCAACGAGGCAAACCGCCCAGTGTTCTCAACTTCAGCAGCTGGTGGGCGGCACGGCAGCTGGGCTGGAAACGAGGCAAACCGCCCAATGTTCTCAACTTCAGCAGCTGGTGGGCGGCACGGCAGCTGGGCTGGAAACGAGGCAAACCGCCCAATGTTCTCAACTTCAGCAGCTGGTGGGCGGCACGGCAGCTGGGCTGGAAACGAGGCAAACCGCCCAATGTTCTCAACTTCAGCAGCTGGTGGGCGGCACGGCAGCTGGCCTGGCAACGAGGCAAACCGCCCAATGTTCTCAACTTCAGCAGCTGGTGGGCGGCACGGCAGCTGGGCTGGAAACGAGGCAAACCGCCCAATGTTCTCAACTTCAGCAGCTGGTGGGCGGCACGGCAGCTGGCCTGGCAATGAGGCAAACCGCCCAATGTTCTCAACTTCAGCAGCTGGTGGGCGGCACGGCAGCTGGGCTGGAAACGAGGCAAACCGCCCAATGTTCTCAACTTCAGCAGCTGGTGGGCGGCATGGCAGCTGGCCTGGCAACGAGGCAAACCGCCCAATGTTCTCTGTGCGACGCCGAAGGAACCGAGAAGTGTTGAGCCATCATCAGAAAACGAACCAGCAGGAACAAATGCCTTTTCAGCACCGGCAGATACAAGGCGGGGGAGGGGAGGGGAGTGGAGGGGCCATGGCAGATACAAGGCTGGGGAGGGGAGGGGAGTGGAGGGACCATGGCAGATACAAGGCTGGGGAGGGGAGGGGAGTGGAGGGGCCATGACAGATACAAGGCTGGGGAGGGGAGTGGAGTGGAGGGGGTCAAGCCCCCGATAACGCCTGAAAGCGGCCTAAAAGTGACACATTTCCTCATTTAAAAGAAAATCTAAGCATTTTTATTGATGAAGTTTGTGAATTGTGTAACTAACTATACCGATTAATTATGTTTACGATGAATATTGTGTAGATTTCCGTGAAACCATTTGGGATTAGGCCCCCAAACCAACTGTTCTTGCCGTTCGGGATCCGTCCTTGTTTGCCCGTGATTACTACCATATGCTGGCGCAATTAGCAATGTTGAGAGTTATGCATACCACGCTCGAGGCGGCAATCTTTGTTCCTAGCTGCGAGACATTCTCAGTATTTTTTGCTGTGTTTGTGGTCAAGCCCCTTCATTACTGTTTGCAACATTCATGAAATACAATGGCTCGTAAATGACGCATTGCAGAAAACCGACACCGCAGGATTACCGAACCACACAAAAGGCCAAGGTTGTGGCGGCCTTAAAAATTTGTTGGACTTGCAGCCACATTTGGCCCAACTGTCGAGCTTTATCATGTGCCGAGACGGCGGCGCTTTTGATGTGACTGTGAAAGGCGACAGGCCTGTTTGCAAAATACTAATTGTAGCACGTAAAATGCGAGCGAAGGACAACCGAGCAACACAATCCACTGCAAGGCTAGCGGTCATTGGTGTCATTTAAAATATGTCGATATTCAGGGAACATGTCTTTCTCTCCGCTGAAATACAGACACTTAAAACGTGAAAATGCTTTCAGCGCGATTAAAGTTGTAGGTGAGACTGTGATTATATCAAGTATCACACGTTCTCTACCTGCAATGCAGTATGAATGCATAAAATCGCCAGAGCCATTGCCGATTGTGGACTTCATTATGCATGGATAAACTTGTATCAGCCTGCACTGGGTGAGCATTAAAGGAAATAGTTCATCTTCAACATGGGGTTTTGCACTGATATAGCAGTTGTGTAGCCCGTGTTGGGGAATCCCTACTTGCAAGTTTTCTTGACTGAAAAGACTCTCCAGCCAAATATATTTGATTTATTTTTGGCGAAGAAATGCGGTGCTGACGAAAGAATGCGGTGCTGACGATCGCCTGGGCAGAGGCTATACAATTAACCAATCAGCTTGCAGCTGGTGCTAGCAAGCGAACCGCCGGCCGCCGGTTGACACTTCTCTAATGCGAGTCGCTTACGCGACTACTTTCGAATCTGATTGGCTGAGCCATTTTTTTTTCATTCGCGTGACGTCAGGACTCTGACTAAGAGAGTAGATATGTATATAGTTTTGATAAAATTAATAATTTACGACCTTCTGTCCTGAATCTGCACGTATGGCCATTTTTGACAATATACAAAAAAAATTATTAAAAAATATAATCAAATCGTGTTTGGAAAAAATGTTCAAAGGTGAACTATTTCCTTTAATGTCAATGGAAGAGACTGGGGCAATATGACAATTCGAAACGCCTTGGTAACTGCATTCGGTTGTAACACTTAAATATTAATACAAAAACATGTTTTCTCGGCAGTTATTTCGGAGACGATGACTTTCTCCAGTGGAATCAAACTAAGTAAACAAAAAAAGTGCCTAGCTTACTTTACTTGCGACACCATATCAAGTTGAGTGTTTTACCACTTGAGTTCTTTTATTAGAGCCCCTAAGCTAAACGTGGTCGTTTCCTACCACTCAGAATTCACCTCATCTGTTTGTGAACTGTTCATTCAGCGTGCAATGTGAGAGGATTGAGAAGAAGTTATCTTAAGATGCCAGAAGGGGAACTTTGTCTGGGACTTGGAGATGGTAGCATCCAAGTAGCATCGAACATCCATGGTGCTGGCAAAGAGTGGGGAGTGTCGAAAAACGCGGAGCCAAAGTGGACTATCAGTGCCATGGCCCCCCAAAACGATTATATCGGGCGCAAATTGGCACATTGCCTGATGTTAAAGAAAACCTAAGGAACTTCCACCCATACAACTATAGGTACCTATTTCAAATCAGTTGTCAATGTACAAAGAAGCGAAATCCGATGAGTTTCGGAATTGTTTCTGATTTTTTTCCATTTTCCCTTTAAAAAAATAACCTTTTTGTCCATTCTGGATCCACTAGCGAGTTTGGGCGGCGACTATGCACCGCTCCGACAGCAGTGGGCGTTGGTGGGTGCATGAGACGGTGGGCGTTGGTGGGCGCATGAGACAGTGGGCGTTGGTGGGCGCATGAGACGGTGGGCGTTGGTGGGCGCATGAGACGGTGGGCGTTGGTGGGCGCATGAGACGGGCGGCGTTGGTGGGCGCATGAGACGGTGGGCGTTGGTGGGCGCATGAGACGGTGGGCGTTGGTGGGCGCATGAGACGGTGGGCGTTGGTGGGCGCATGAGACGGGCGGCGTTGGTGGGCGCATGAGACGGTCGGCGTTGGTGGGCGCATGAGACGGTGGGCGTTGGTGGGCGCATGAGACGGGCGGCGTTGGTGGGCGCATGAGACGGGGGGGGGGGCGTTGGTGGGCGCATGAGACGGGCGCAATAGCGCAACAGTCGTCCATCAGGCCGACACTAACCAGCGCTGGAACTACGCGCCCACTCGGGCAGAAGAACAATCCGACTGATGATTTTCCGGCTCATTTCACCCGGCTCTCTGATGATGGCCGGGGGCTGGAAGCGAACGGACGGTGGTAGATGGGTGATGATAATTGCTTAGTCACTCGGTAGTCACTCGTCGGTGCAGTACTATTTGGACAGAGGTCATTGTTGTCCAACACTTCATGGAAAGTTGTTTCTTCCAGCCGTTGCAACGGCTGGACCTTAGGAATACCTTAATTCATGGCCAAAGCAATTTTAGCGAAAGTAAAACGGAATCGCTTGCAATAGACATTGATTCCGATTACGATTCCACAATTTTCAAAAAATGATTGATTCCACCTAATTCTGATTCTACTCAGATGCGAACGGAATCGAATCCGATTCCGATTCCAGTACAAACGGAATCGATTCCTGAATCGGATTCGATTCCACTGGAATCAAGCACAAGTCTGGCTAGGATGACCTGCGATCGGTGGTTGTGGTCGAACATAGGTTGAATGACGTCAAGGGCTGGATAGGCTATGTTCTTTCGGACACGTGCAATTTTCGGAATGGATGCAAGAGAGCCGTCATGGCCATACCCTCCCTCCTCCCCCCCCCCCCCCCCCCGACTGAAATGGACCAACAATTTACGTTAAAAAATAAATAAATATAAGTAACTTAGAGGGATTATACGGGTTTTTCCCATAATAATTGAGTTACATAGTAAAACTTACTTATAAAGGTGGTAGAAGTCACACGGTAGTCACATTTTTTTATGGAAATGACCTCTCCTGCACGTAAGGACATTTCATAGTGTGCGGTGATGCCACCGCGTACTTTCTGCCGTACTGGCTGAGGCAGAGCCAGTCATCTATTTTATGTTAATGAAAACACCTCACTTATGGCCTATTTCCGGTTACAATAAGCAATGCTATGAAAGATAAATATGATAAGATAAACTTGTTTTTTCCAACGACAGCAGAAGTTACCTAGTTTTTGCCCATAAAATTCGATATTTTTTCATGAGTTTTCATGCCAAAAAATTAATACGCCACCATCAAATTATCAACGCTAACGCCGCAAGGAAAACCCACAAAAACCACAAACCCGAACGAATAGTATGTAAGTAATACCGAGTCCCGTAAGAATTGAAATTTAATAATCTTTTTGTGATCCAGTGTAGGACTTGCAGATAATTCAAAGCTCTAAAATTGATGAAAAACGAAAAACGCATGGCATTACTTGCCCGGCTTAGAGCGTCTTAAATTTAGTAACTCCTTCTACAATCGTCATACAGATGGCAAAGAGCGCAAGAATTATCACGTATGCCAAGGTGGTTTACATCAAGGCGATATGTTTACATAGCAATTTCACACAATTTCACAATTTCAGGCTTACATTCATGTAAAGGTAAGCTTAATTCAATTAATTTATATTGATATGGGGGTGGCCGTTCAGAAGTGTCCTTGGGGGGGGAATTGGCCTCCACCTTCGATTTTTCTCTTTACGGTCACGTGACCTTTTTTATGGTGAACGTGCTATAGTAAACAGTAAATAAACCCTCTTGTGGCAGCTTGCTTCTGAGTTCGTAACCGCTATTTTGTCTCAGCCACGCAGATTACTGCACCATCGAATGTGATGCAGATTCTAAGATAAGAAAGTGATGGACAGTAATGCCGATCAAGTACTCGTTATCTGATACAAGTTTCGAACAACGCCAAAGTCTTAACGCTGATAATTGCTGAAATAATGTACTAAATGTGGCATTGAGGTCTATGGTATATGTTTTAAACGTGTTTAAAGCTCATACAAGTGCAAAAGAGTGAATTTCTTTCAGGACGGAAACCCGTATAATCCCTTTAACCTAACCTAACCTTAACCTAAGCAACTTTTACTAAGCTGAGTTTGTTCTAAATCAGTTCTTAATACCAAAAGCAAGCGAAATTCAATTCGCTTATGGAAATGTATCGGACTTTTGTGGGCTCTGGACTGGACCCTAAACCAACTTTTGCCGTTCTGGATCCGCAGGTGTTAACTTTCTTTCTTATAATTCAACTTTCTATAATTCTGCTAAATTGTATATAATTCTGCCATTTAGGAGTTGTTCCGTGCAAAATAACATGTCTTCTCAGTCTTATAACTCCCCGCCGTTTCACGAAATCTCCATCAAGCTTTGTATGCGACCGTCATTTGTGCCCAGCATCGTAGCTATCGTGATTATAACTCACAGCTCTGGATTTGGCTGGAAGCATATTGGTACAAATTACCCCAGTGGTCCATATTCCCCCACCTTCCTCTACTTTTATCTGCAGGGATGTAGGAACGCCACGCAAAGCAAGGCCTCCGTAAGGATTTTGGACTGGGTGGGCCTTTTGGTGAGGCGAGCATGAATGGGCACCACAATAAATTTCCCACCGATAGAGGCGCTGATGATCAACTGCTACCAAGCAGACCGGCGTCTGTGCGTCAGAGTATAGGGCGCATTGTTTACGGCAGTGTTTTGAATGGGTTAGAGTGGTACAGATGTGTTCAAAGTTATACGAAATGTTGGTGTCTATGAGTGTATTCGAAACCTGAAAGCATTTCTCACTGAGGTCAATGGTTTGACCTCGGAGGTCAAAGAGTGCCCGCGAGGTCAAATATCGGGTACCGCATAACTTTTTACCTAAAGTACTTACCGTAGTCGTTTCAACGGCTAAATATTTCACGATCCTATAGACGGTGCACGAAGAGTGATATTACCGCCTCTGGTCACAGGTTGACCTCAGGTCACAACATAGGTTACCATTATGGCCTATGGGAGAATGACGGGGTACCGCATAATTTTTCCCCATATCACTTAGAGAACCCATTCTACCACCATCGCCTTCCCTTTAAATCACAGAAGGTGCACAACGGAATAATTGATCCCTCCGGGTCACCGTTTGAGCTCAGGTCACTTGGAAAGGCGCTAATATCCATTTAACGAGCCGTCCAAATACGTATTCGTTGTTTACTGGCCGATTGTGTTCAAACTTATACGAAATGTTGGTATCTATGAGTGTATTCGAACCCTGAAATCATTTCTTGCTGAAGTAAATCGTTTGACCTCGGGAGGTCATATAGTGCCCGCGAGGTCAAATATCGGGTACCGCATAACTTTTTCCCTAAAGTACTTATCAAAGTCGTTTCAACGGCTAAATATTCACACTAGCCTGTAGACGGTTCACAACGAGTGATCTGACCGTCCCTGGTCACCGGTTGACCTCAGGTCACAACATAAGTTACCATTATGGCCTGTGGGAGAATGACGGTGTGCCGCATAATGTTTTTTCTTTCTTCCAAAATCACTTAGAGAAACCATTCTACCACCATCACCTTCCCTTTAACCCACCAAACAGCCAAAATCCACCAAAAGCTTGAACACAATCGGTCGGTAAACAAGGAATACGTATTTAGACGGCTCGTTAAATCGATATTAGCGCCTTTCCAGGTAACCTGAGGTAAAACGGTGACATTGAAGGGTCAAGTGTTGTGTTGAGCACCGTCTATAGACTAGTGGTAATATTTAGCCGTTGAAATGACTTCGGTAAGTACTTTAAGGAAAACGTTATGCGGCACCCAAGATTTGACATCGCAGGCACTCTTTGACCTCCTGAGGTCAAAAGATTGACCTCAGCGACAAATGCTTTCAGTGTTCCAATACATTCATAGACACCAACATTTTTATAAGTTGGAACACAATCGGCCGGTAAACAACGAATAAGTATTTGGACGACTCGTTAAATGAATATTAGCGCCTTTCCAGGTGACCTGAGGTCAAACCGTGACCTGGAAAGGTCAATTTTTGCATTGTACACCTTCGGTGGGATAAAGGGAAGGCGATGGTAGTAGAATGGGTTCTCTAAGTGATTTGGGGGGAAAATATGCGGTACCCTGTCATTCTCCCATAGGCCATAATGGTAACTTATGTTGTGACCTGAGGTCAACCGGCGACCAAGGGCGGTCAGACCACTCGTTGTGCACCGCCTATAGGCTGGTGGGAATATTTATCCGTTGAAACGACTTCGATAAGTACTTTAGGGAAAAAGTTATGCGATGCCCGATATTTGACCTCGCGGGCACTCTTTGACCTCCCGAGTTCAAACGATTGACCTCCGCGAGACATGCTTTCAGGTTTCGAATACACTCATTGACGCCAACAATTCGTATAAGTTTGAACACATCTGTACCATTCTAACCCCTTCAAAACTCCGCCGTAAACAATGCGCCCTACACTGGACGCACAGCCGCCGGTCCGCTTGGCAGCAGTTGATCCTCAGCGCCATCTACAATAGCTTCAATTGTGGTGCCCCATTATGGGGAGGGGGCACCGGCGGCTCCAGGGGACCCCTTTAGCCCTAAGGAGGGAGGGGGGGGTAACATATTTTTGGCCCTCCCTTTTGCTCCAGTCTCATTTTCTCGTGATACCCCTACGGTCTGATTCAAATAGCAAAATAGTGCTCCAGCCTACCAAAACCTCAAATTTCACGCCCCTTGGCGGCGCAATTGTTATATGGCTGTCAATTTCTTCTCAATATTAATACTTTTGATGTTTCAGGACAGTTATGTGTAGATATTTCTTCTAGACCCTACATCAGCAAAATCTTGCTTATACACCTTGCAACCGGCGAAGATTGGCAGCGCCCCAAGCTGCTTGGAACATTTAGGGTTATCAAATAGTACCTAATCATGTATCAAATTACAACCAAGTATAAAGGGAGTTAAACCGGTCGTTACAGTCTATGATGTGCGTAGGAATTATTTTGTTCTGTTAAAAATGCAGTCAATACCCGTTTTTACGAAGGATTATTACGCTGAAAAGATTCTAAAAGTTTCTGAGAAGTTTTTAAAAGTTTTGGTATAAAAGGAGACAATTATACTTAAGACTTTTAAATTAAGACTTTTATACTAAAACTTTTTTACGACTTTTCAGAAACTTTTCAGAATCTTCACAGCGCAATAATCATTCGTGAAAACGGATAATGTGCATTTGATATCAAATCTGTGAATCAAATTAATTCATTATTAAAGGGAAATAACGAACTTTGGATTTTTTTAAACAATATTTTCTTACGCTACAAATGATGTGTTATACAAATGATGTGATCTAAATTTAAGAATGCAATACAATTATTTCCCAATTCAAAGTTGGAAGTTTGGAAAAATTAAAAGCAAGTACATATACTTCTTTCGGAGTTCATGGTCGGTATTTTTCCTCCACTATTGGAAACGCGACATATATGCTTTTGTATTAATCTGTTCAACGTTGTTGAATTACCTCTCAACAAATCGCATACACTAAATAAGTCGACATAGGGGGCCAAGTTAATCCGCCGAATGTATCACGGTTTTCTAAGATGTTTATTGATTGATTACGGAAAAACGGTTCAGATAAATGTTTCATAAGTGCATTACAATGTATTTAATACCTGTATGTTGAACATTCGTGGGGAAAACATCCAATTTTCCAATGAATCGAGAACAATAAATAGGTCGCCGACGGGGGCCAAGCTAAACAGATAATTTCAATGCACTTTTTGAAATGTTTGTTGACTTTTCATAGAAGTTTGGTACATATTCGCCAAATATAGAGTGCATGAAACATATTATATACCTTCATGATAAATAGCAGTCCGTAGGTAGGCCAATTTTAGCTCGGACAGTGAATTCGTTACCATGAAGTACTTGTAAGTTACCGACTGTTATAAGCGTGGAACGCTTGTCAACTTTAACTTGAAATATCTTTCGGTAGGAATGTTTATATGTAAAATGTAATCAATTTACAATATATTTTGGTATCGTCTATCGATTTCAAGTAATAACTCGTTTTTGTGAGAAAATGCCATGATTTCCCTTTAATTAAATATAGGCAGAAGAGTTGTTCGTGCCGCTCCGAGGGCAGAAAAAAAACGATCACAACTCATTACTTGCCGTTTGTTACTACGCCCGTTAGTGACATATTTCAATAACGGAGTATTTTCTCTTCTGTTACCAACTTGCTAAGGCTTGTCGGTTTACTTCTGGGATTTGAGAGGCTTCTCTCTGGTTATAATGGAGTTGTGAGGGCATCCTTGCCAGGCGCCCCTCTGCGCAGTTCTTCGTCTGTATAATTTTATCTGCTGCTGACCGGAGTTCCCGTGGCCCGTACACGAAGAAGCTGCGTCCGAAGCAGGATCTAGCGACCACAGCACAGAAACGCGGAACTTTCTCCAGTATCGCCGCAGGAATGATTCAGTGCTGAAACAGTTTACAAGCATATAGGCCGGCGGAGTGTTTTTTTTTCTGACCTTTAAGTTTCCACTGTCTCTACTTTTTAGCGTGGATGTGTGGTTTTAACTTTGCATCCATCTTAACCTGACTGCTGGAATACACCGTCTTGCATGGAAAGGCGCTGATATCGTGAATACAAATACAAAATGACAGGAACACGATGAACCATATTTATTCGATTATATCTGAACTCCCAAATCACACAGTAATGAGGTATGTCCAGTGCCGCAGTTAGTATAGCAGCGACTATGCTGTGTATATCTGGGTAACAGCAACCCAGATCATAATGAATGACTAGAATAGTGACTCGAATCCGTAGTTTTTTCTGTGATGGACTCCCTACCTACACGTCGCCCGTCTCGCGAAATAATTTCGCCACAAACTCGCGTTTTTAGTGTGTAGGTGCAAGTGCATCCGGATCCCGCATGCGCCGGCCCTTGGCTTCTAGGTACTAACAGACAAAGTTTCTTGAAAAAGTTTCTTTTCTTGAACAAAATAGCAATGTACCCTGTCTTTTTAGGTGGCATGATCAAACATGAACTGTGGTGGTAAGCAAACTTCGTTTTTTTTTTATCGGATGGCCGGAGGCCAGTGGCGGCGGATAAGGGGGGGGGGGGGGGGTGGCAGGGCAGGGGAGTGGGGGGGGGGGGGGCGCCCCTACTCAAGAAATAAGTTCGTGGGGGGAGGGGGGGGGGGGGGGGGGGGGGGGGGGGGGCAAACATATGATTTTGCCCCCCCATAAATTGGTAAGAGGGGCCCTCCAAGAAGTGACTCGAAACGAATTTCACTCCGCTTTCAAACGAAGTGCAAGTAAAGTAGTAGTAAAACAACAAAACGCAAGGCTTGAGGGGGGATTCTGGCCGCCTGAGGGGGCACTTTGGCCGCCTGAGGGGGCACTGACTCGAAACGAATTTCACTCCGCTTTCAAACGAAATGCAAGTAAAGTAGTAGTAAAACAACAAAACGCAAGGCTTGAGGGGGCACTCTGGCCGCCTGAGGGGGCACTCTGACCGCCTGAGGGGGCACTCTGACCGCCTGAGGGGGCACTCTGGCCGCCTGAGGGGGCACTCTGGCTGCCTGAGGGGCATTCTGGCCGCCTGAGGGGGTACTCTGTTGGCCTGGGGGCACTCTGGACGCCTGAGGGGGCACTCTGGCCGCCTGAGGGGGCACTCTGACCGCCTGAGGGGGCACTCTGACCGCCTGAGGGGGCACACTGACCGCCTGAGGGGGCACTCTGGCCACCTGAGGCCGCCCTGAGGGAGTCGGGATCCGCGTCCATAGGCGGGGGAACAGGGGGGGGGAGGAGCGGATTCGGAGGGGGGGGGGGGGGCAAGGGGCTATGCCCCCAAAGGTCCTGAAACTATGAATTGGCCCCCCAAACGGTCGGACAAACAGTTGTAAAATTGCCTTTGCAGCAGTCAAAATCCAGCTATCCACAGTTAAGAACTTGAAAATTTCTCACCGCTTCGCGGCATGACACAAAATTCACAATTGCATATACAAATTTGGAAAATGGGAAAATGAATTCCTTAAATGTCTGGCAGAGGCTCTCCTTGGTGGTACCTAATTGCTAGCCCCATGGCCCACTCCCTTCATAAAATATTAACTTTCAAGCGGGCTACATGTTTAGCTAGTCTGCAGAGTTCCGAAAAAAGGCGACGCGAACGCAAAAACGCGGACATCGGCTCCCGGAAGCTGCTCCAGCTGTGGCCAACTTGCTGGACCGAAGACTAATAGTGGGACCAGGCCAGAACGATCTCCCCAAGCCATCTCACCCCAGGCTCCTCCAGCTCCACAGGGACCATTTGTGCGCGGAAAAGTCGTTCTGGCTCTTGCTGCTTTCAAACTGTTTGCGTGCTGTTACCAGTTGTTTGTTACAGTTCGGTTCATATGTATACAGTTATTATTATCATATGTACTATTGACCGCTGACTGCCACCGGTCATCGTGATTGAATATCCGAGGATATGTATATGAAAAACTACCATAATTTAAATATTTTTCATCATACCGAGATGTGCAGCCAGGAATAGGGGTTACCTGAGGCATGGCTCCACTCACGGTCTGGTTCCAATATTACAATTGCGTTTTCCACGACCTAAAATTAATATTTTAACGCCGCTTTGCGGCGTCACATCGGTGGCCAGCGTCATAACGAAGCTATCGTCATCGTGTTCGGTTAGTTGTAACCGTGAATTGAATGAATAGCAATTTTAGCTCCTTATCCTCTACAAGGCCCATCGCCCATATTTATTGGCTTTATCAGGGAAACCGTACAAATTCGCGCCGCTTGGCGGCGCTAAATAACAAGTATACCTACCATAACATGAAAACCACATTACAAATTGCTGCAAAGGCAAATACACGCATACAAATGGGGGCACATTTTTTTGCGTCATTTCAGCCGACCCCCACTCAAACGCGTCCTGATAAATCCTCGATATCAGGATGTTTGTTGACTATCGTTTTTTTTGTTGTTGTCGCGAACGAACCCATTGTGCCCGCCGTTTGGGCTTCTTTATAATGTGGTTCATGGCTGGTTCATGGTGGGTGGTTCATAATGTGGTTCATGGTTCTTTATAATGTGGTTCTTTATATCATGGCTGGAAATCCATGAAACGTATTTGAAACTGGTAAGCAACTGCACCCAAGCTGTTATAATTCTGTGAGCAAAAAAGTCGAAAAATATCACATTTTTGTGCCACTGCGGCGGAATTCCTTCTATCTTTCCGATGGAAGAATCTCATTGAGTGGCTGCATTGGTGCCCTTGGGCTGAAATGAATTTTTGAATGAATGAATTGGAAATAATACAAATTTGAGGGCCTCGTTATCCAGACCAAAAAGTAAAGCAAAAAATTCTGCGCCGCTACGCGGCGCAAATAATTCAGTGTTCTTTTCCAGTACAAAAGGGTCGAATATAGACTGTACACACTGGCGACCGCAGGGCGAGGGGGGGGGATAGCCCACCTTTGGCATGGGGGCAACATGTCTTTTGACCCCGCCTTATGCTCCAGACATATTTCCTCGTTTTGACCCTGCATCCTGGGCCCTGTTGTTCATCTCTTATAACTGCGGCTTTTTGTCCTATCTGATTCATATCTGGGTCTGGTTCATATCAAGCTAGGATACCTGCCACTTTGAGTTGCTGATGTCGTATTTTATGGTGCGAACGCTAAGACCGATTTTAGGAGTAAAAATGTATACATTTTTCAAAACTGCCTGTTTCAGCAGGTATCATGTTAACATTGCTTGTGAATACTGAGGGGAAGAATACGAGCCCGTCCGATCAGTGTAGACGCAGGGATTTGCAAAACAGATTGCAAAACACCGAGTTATGAGGGTTTCGGTTGCGAGAAGCCGTCCCACGGCAGGCTTGTACTTGACCAAAATGGTGTTTGACGGGAGGAAATATAAATGGATATACTCCCGTGGTAGTTAAGCCACTTTTCAAGTTGTGGCAGATAGAAACACCCGACGTTTGCAAAATAAATAAGGTTTTGTTAAGTGACTTTTTGTAAATGTTCTTAACTTTTTTGGAACAATCAGAATTCGATGGGTGTAGGCATTTTCAAAATACCTTCTCTGGTATGACTAATTACAAAATTATGTAATCTCATATTAGCGACGGAAGACCGTAATGGTTTGTTTGTTGTTAATTGGTGAAAAGATGATTATAGGTTGCGTCATCTGCGTCCTACAATCGTTAAATCAGTGTAGCTGACTTGCGCTGATATCGCAGCCGCTGCTCCGCCCCGACTACGCAGGTGAGCGCATTGGCCGAGGTCCGAGTGGGGAAGGTGGAGTCCCAGTTATGAGGATTCAAGCTCTAAAAAGATGAGCAACGCGTTCTAAAATCGATTTTCAGCTCATACGTCAAAAGCGCCGATTGCGGCCACTACGCCCGTCTTGTGTGGGGT
>JAXIVJ010017886.1:5000-24888 GCA_036785665.1 Chirona hameri | reverse complement strand
CACACGCAGATATATATATCATTGGCGTCGCTAGGATTTTTAGGCTGGGGAAAACAATTCTGGCAAACGTTAAGTCCATAAAAAACTATTTTTTCTACTAGGAATAAAGAAACTATCATTTACAAAACACGCCTATTTCACGTGGAGGCGAATCTGTGGACTTCATCAACCTACTCCACTTTGTCCCAACCTAAAACTACCTCGGATTTGTATCGATATCGATCTCAGAGAGTCGCCAGCCAGAGGTTGGGTGGAGCAAGTTGCCCCGCTTGACCCCCCCCCCCCCCCCTTCATGGCGACGCCTATGCGCCCACCTACACACATGTGCGCTCGCGAGCGGCAAGTCAAATAATGTGAATAAGATCAGCACAGACCGCCAGACAGCAGCAGCAGTGGACGCCATAGCTGTTGCCATCGTCCATAAAGGGATTATACTGGGTTTTCCCAGAAAAATTGAGTTACATAATACAACTTACTTATAAAGGTGGTAGAAGTCACACGGTAGTCACATTTTTATCGAAATTACCTCTTCTGCACGTAAGGACATTTCATAGTGCGCGGTGATGCCACCGCGTACTTTCTGCAGTACTGACTGAGGCAGAGCCAGTCATCTCTTTTATGTTAATGAAAACACCTCACTTATGGCATATTTTCGGGTATAATAAGCAATATATGATAAAATAAAGTTGTATTTTTCCAACGTCAGCAGCAGCTACCTAGTTTTTCCCATACAAATTATATATTTTTCATTGATTTTCATGCGAAAAAATGCATAGCCACCACTAAATTCTCAACGCTAAACGCCGCAAGGAAAACAAACACAAAAACCACAAAACCCGAAAAACAGTAGGTAGTAATAAAGAGTCCCGTAAGAATTTTTTGTTTTGTTTTTTGTGATCCAGTGTAGGACTTGCAGATAATTCAAAGCTTTAAAATTGATGAAAACCAGAAAACGCATGGCATTACTTGCCCGGCCTAGAGCGTCTTTATTTTAGTAGCTCTTTTTACAATAGTCATCCAGATGGGGGGAGCAACTCGGCGCAATGGTAAGATACTTGCCTTCTGTGCCGGGGACCGGGGTTCAATCCCTCGGCGGGCCTCTGAAAAAGTCTGCCCGGCTCCCCATACCCCTCGGAACAGGGTGAGAGTTCCAATTAGCACCTTGGTCCCAAGAGGATCCGGTGCTTGGTCCACAAACCAAACGTCATCCAGATGGCAAAGAGCGCAAGAATTATCACGTAGGTCAAGGTGGTTTACATCAAGGCGATATGTTTACATAGCAATTTCACACAATTTCCGACTTACCTCATGTAAAGGTAAGCTTAAATCAATTAATTTATATTAATATGGGGGTGGCCGTTCGGGAGAAGTGTCCCGGGGCGGAATTGGCAACCATCTTGGATTTTTCTCTTCACGGCCACGTGACCTTTTTTTATGGTGAACGTGTAAACAGAACATAAACCCTCTTGCGGCAGCTTACTTCTGAGTTCGTAACCGCAATTTTGTCTGAGCCGCGCAGATTACTGCATCATCGAATTTGATGCAGATTCTAAGATAAGAAAGTGATGGACAGTAATGCCGATCAAGTACTCGTTATCTGATACAAGTCTAGAAAAAACGCCAAAGTCTTAACGCTGATAATTGCTGAAATAATGGACTAAATGAGCATTGAGGTCATGGTATATGTTTGAAACGTGTTTAAAGCTCATGCAAGGGAAAAAGAGTGCATTTCCTTTTTAGGGCGGAACCCCGTATAATCCCTTTAAGTTCCAAGACACCACATACAGCAGTAAACTATATATTAAACAAGTTACAATTAAGAGGCTGCTTGTCAGTTGACGAAAAGTTGTCAGCGGCAGATAAGCCGAAGCATCTGCTTTGAAATCACGATGTGAGTACACGCGCTATATGTAAATAATAATACACCTATTATTAAAACATCTCCTCAGCCAGTCTGGAGAGGGGCACGAATGTATGCATCTCGGGATGCCTGGCCAGCTGCGTTATCACTCATCCTTGGGTCGAAGAATCTTGACAGAGAAACGCAGCAACCAGTTTGTGTACGTTCATTAATGGGATATTACCACCTCCGGAGGATTTCTAAAAAGCAACTTAAATGAATGGTGGAGATCAACAATCGTGTTTGCTCCAGCTCAAACTTGCAACTGCAGCACCTAAAGTAGGGTATCGGCAATGTATTGTGCATTTATTTCTGACTCCAAAACGTTGGTCCCAGCTCAGTACTAGATTCATGGCACGGGTGGAGTTTCCTATTAAAATGGTGGGGCGACTGCCCCACCAACTTTGTGTTTTGCCCCACCAACTTTTGTCAGATTTGAAGGTTTCCACTTTCCTGGCGTTAAAGTAGTCATTTTTCACCTGTACCATTGAAAACAATCAGCCTATATGACATTTTTCCCCACCAACTTTTTCTGAAAAGCTCCACCCATGATTCATGATGTGGAGAAAATTTGTTGTTGAAATTGGCGCCCGCCCTCATTGTTGAAATTGGCGCCCGCCCAAAGCCGAAACGTCCGAATTCGCCGAGACTTGACCTTGTAAAGTTCTATCTGTGTTATAAGGTATTGGTCACAAATCTCCTACGGCCCCAAAGTCTAGGCATAGCCATTATTGCTGTTTTATTCATGTTGTATTATGAAAGAGGCTATGGTTGTTGAAAATATAATTAACTGTATACGCATTTTAATTTTAAAGTGCACTAACGGAATGGTGATGTTCAGTTTGCAATATTCAAAAGTAAATCATAGTCCGCAAAGAAGTGATTCTAAATAGAGATGAGGCGACTCCAAGTTTACGAATATGTGACAATCATGAGTAGTGCAAATTTGTTTTATTTAATTAATGGGGGGAGTTTTGGGAACCAAATTTTGCAGGTGAAATCGGACACGCTTAATCTACCGATACACACCAAAAACTCCATATTGGCCTGCGAGGTGGCAATTTCCGTGTAATGCAGTCCAGCTCAGAGAATTATAAGTAACGGACAGCTAGCCATGTATGTAACCTAATATGGTGCACCCATAATTATTTTTCTGGATTATCCTGACTGTTACACGCCGGTTAATTTATTCTGACAAATTTATGCTGACATATTTATACTGACATTTTTTTAGTCAGGATAAATATATTTATGCTGACATAGCAAAAACTTTAATCTGCTGAAAATACGCTAGCAATGTCTAGGTGCTCTGATATATTCATCGGCAGGCCAGCACTCAGATGTCCATGAAGACAGCAACGTATTCGTATTCATATTCAAATACGTATTCAAAGTAACTGCGATTTCGCCCAAATTTGCACACAATAAACCCAATGCCGTGAGTACACAGCCTATGTAATTATACGGGAATATAAGAAACGGTTTGACCTACATAGGTCACAATAGGTCAAACAGGTCAAATACGCCGTACCCCATAACTTTTAACCTAATTGACTTAGAGAAACCTCTCCTGACCCAAAAATACTCGGAACAGGATGAGGATCATGCCCAAACCAAGGTTGGCCCAGTTTGGGTCACTGTTTAGCCTCAGGTAAAAAAAACTATTTTGCAATAGGTGATAACTATTTGCGCGGTACCCTATAAAATATCAGAAAACACACTTATATATGGAATTGAGCACACAACCATCCGCAAGTAACCATAGTTTATGCAAAATATAACAGATAAACTTACTCAGCTACCCTGTGACCTTAGGTCACACAAACACGTGAAAAATATGGTTTGGGCCAAAATTCGCGGTACCGCATAACTCCTACAATAATTGAAGTAGTCGAGTCATCCCAGTACACAATTTTTGCATTAGCACATAGATGTTGCACAACAAAACATTGTATCCGAAAATGTCCCCGTTTGACCTCAGGTCACGTCCACATTTTTCAATGAGGCATTTTGGACAATGGCGCGGTACCGCATAACCTTTTCCCTAAACAACTTAGGGAAATCATCCCAGCAGCTTAATATTCACAAAAGACCATAGATGGTGCACAAATAGCGACATAACCCTTTCAGGTCATTGTTTCACCTCAGGTCACGGCATAAGTTAACGTTATGGCACACGGCAGAATGGCCCGGTACCGCATAAGTTTTCCCAAAAATCACTTAAATAACCCATTTCACCACCCTTTAACCCACCGAAGGTACACAGCTCAATACTTGATCCCTACGGGTCGCTGTTTGACCTCAGGTCACCTGGAAAGGCGCTAATATCCATGTAACGAGCCGTCCAAATACGTATTCGTTGTTTACCGATCGAATGTGTTCAAACTTATATCAAATGTTGGTGTCTATGAGTATATTCTAAACCTAAAGACATTTCTCGCTGCGGTCAATCGCTTGACCTTGGAAGGTCATAGAGTGTCTGCGAGGTCAAGTCTCGGGTGTCACATAACTTTTTTATAAATGACTTGCCGAAATTTCTTCAACGGCATGATAATAACCAGTCGGAATTCGGAGCTTCCGAGTATATTGTAACACCCTCCGTTATCTATTAAGAGGCATTCGGTAGCATGTCATTGCTCGTCTTAAAGACGACCAATGACATGCTACCGAATGCTTCTTAATCGCTGACGAAGGGTGTTACAATATACCCGAAAGCTCCGATTTTGATCATTTCTTGTGGAGTAAGTTCTTTTTGTATTAATCTTCATCTGGGATCTCTACGTGTTTTGGGCTTTCCGGTCTGGCCAGGCACCCCTCTGACCTTTCATGAAGCCCCTCTTGTGTGTCAACTGTCAAGGGGCCCATTCGTCCTGTGCAGATGTCCTTCCGACCTGGCCAGGGACTGCACTGGCTGCTTTGTCACCCTGCCGACATGCTCAGCGGCCCCTCCGACCTGCCCAGGCTGGCTAGGAACTCATCCGGCATGTTCAAGGGCCCTTCCGACCGGCCCAGGGACCCTTTCCGTCTAGCCAGGGGCCTTCTGACTTGCCCAGGAGCCCATTCGATCTGCCCAGCGACTCTTCTGGTCGGACTGCGCTGGCTGCTTTGTCGCCCTGCCGACATGCTCAAGGGGCTCTCCGACCTGCCCTGGGGTCCCTCCGTGCTGGCTAGGGGCCAATTTGGAATGTTCAGGATCCCTTCTTACCCACCCAGGGGCCCTTTCGGTCTGGTCAGGAGCCCCTCTAATCTGCACAGGGGCCCTTTTAACTTTCAAGGGGCCCTTTGGTCTGCCTAGGGGCCTTACAGCCTTCTAAGGGGCCCTTCCGACCTGACAGGAAACTGCGCTGGCTGCTTTATCACCCTGCCGACATGATCAGGAGCCTCTCGACCTGCCCAGGGGCCCTCTGTGCTGGCTAGGGGCCCATTCGACGTGTTCAGGGGGCCCTCCGACCCGCTCAGGGGCCTTTTCGGTCTGGACAGGGCCCCTCTGACATGCACAAGGCTCTTTTAAACGTCCAAGGGGCCCCTCTGGTCTTTCAGAGAGGGCCCTGGTGGACCTAAAGGGCCTCTGAAGTGCTCTAAACTCTCTAAAGACCACGCTTCGCGTGGTCTTCCGACTCCTAAAGAGCCCATGATGCCGCTCTTCGAGCGGTCTCGTCGGCCCTTTTCGGCGCGTGCAGCGCGCCGAAAAGGGCCCCCTGGCCTCCGGGGGGGGGGGGTCGCCCCCCCCCCCCCGGCTACGTGCCCGGTTGGAGTGTTCCACGTTTAAGCGTACGATGCCCGGCGGACCGGCGCGCCACCCCCAACGCAACAACCGGCACGACCGTTCCTGGGCGCCACTGTTAATGCAGCACTGGATCGGCAGATCAACTGGCGTTGGTACAACCCAAGCGAGGATTTCGCCGCAGTTCGTCGAAAGCATCCATTTTATAACGAAGATAAGACACCCATTTTATAACGAAGATAAGAACAGTTTTATGCCAAGAATATCCAAGTTTTCCAATAAGAAGTTTTGCAAATCTTAATGGTTTAAATAAACGCATCGTATCACATACAGGAAATACATGCATCACACTAGGGGAGAGTGCCTATTGCACCACCTAAAGGATGAAAGACTAATGCTTTAAAATCACAATCCGCCGGAAGAAACAGGAAGAAACGTGAATACTGATACAAGTGCCTACTTTTGTATCAGGTATGAGGAATCACACTCCAAACGTGGATGACGGAAAACGGTTACAGCAACAGCAATACGAATATGTGTGAAGTTTTCACGACGCAGTTCGTTAGATATTATTTAAAAAAATATATATATTGTGTTAACATGTTCTATTGAATCAAATCACTTTGAAACAGCTGCACTAGCAGATGGATAACAGCGGAGCACCTGCTACCCAGCTGTGTTACCACTGTGTTACCAGCTGTGTTACCTGTTACCTGCTACCCAGCTGTGGTACCACTGTGTTACCAGCTGTGTTACCTGTTACCTGCTACCCAGCTGTGTTACCTGTTACCTGCTACCCAGCTGTGTTACCTGTTACCTGCTACCCAGCTGTGTTACCACTGTGTTACCAGCTGTGTTACCTGTTACCTGCTACCCAGCTGTGTTACCTGTTACCTGCTACCCAGCTGTGTTATCACTGTGTTACCAGCTGTGTTACATGTTACCTGCTACCCAGCTGTGTTACCTGTTCCCTGCTACCCAGCTGTGTTACCACTGTAAAATTCGGCTCAGCTCACTGTTTCTCGCCAATACAGAGCTGTGTCTGTCCCAATGGACAGGTGTGACTGCACCTGTGTCGCGTAGCTCACCGGGTCTCGGCTGCACCTGTGTCGCGTAGCTCACCGGGTCTCGGCTGCACCTGTGTCGCGTAGCTCACCGAGTCTCGGCTGCACCTGTGTCGCGTAGCTCACCGGGTCTCGGCTGCACCTGTGTCGCGCAGCTCACCGGGTCTCGGCTGCACCTGTGTCGCGTAGCTCACCGAGTCTCGGCTGCACCTGTGTCGCGTAGCTCACCGGGTCTCGGGCGTGGGCCAGCTGTCCGCCACTTAAGGAGCCACAGTAGTTGACGGCCGGGGTGTAACCCATGATGGCGGTGTGCCGGTAGTAGCAGGTGGTGCCCAGCTGGGTGTAGTTTTTGGGACAGAACGGGCTCGGTACGAAGCAGAACGCTGCAACACACAGAAACACCGCGCTGTTACGCCGCTGGTACTGCAGGTCGCCACTGCGACCAACTATCTACTATCCTGACTACTACTAACTATCTACTATCCTGCGACGAACTATCCTCATTCAGTTTGCCTAGTGGCGGATACAAAGGGGTGACGGGGCGACTGCACCCCTGTGTCGAAGGCGCAGGACGCTCCTTCCCATCACGCCTGGGCGCCCCCCCCCCCCCCCCCTCTCACGAGTCGGAGGCGTCGAGGGCGCAGGACGCACCTCCCCATCACGTCTGGGCGCCCCCCCCCCTCTCACGAGTCGGAGGCGTCGAGGGCGTAGGACGCACCTCCCCATCACGCCTGGGCGCCCCCCCCCCCTCCCTCTCACGAGTCGGAGGCGTCGAGGGCGCAGGACGCACCTCCCCATCACGTCTGGGCACCGCTCCCACGAGTCGGAGTCGGAGGAGGAGGCGCTGCGCCGCGCGGCCCTCGGTGCCGGAAGCGCGCACGGCTCAGGCCGTGCATGTGATGACGCTTATGTCATGACTGGTGAATCAGACTAGTTGCAGCACTTTTGGGGATTAGTTGTACCACCTTGCCAGAGTCTCTCTCGGATCAGGTGCCACCCTCAGACCAGACGCTGCCCTCAGAACAGAAGTCGCCCTCAGACCAGGTGGCACCCTCATACTAGGTGCCGTCCTCTGGCCAGGTGCCGCCATCAGGTCAGGTACCGTGCTCAGGCCAGGTGCGGCCTTCAGGTCAGGTACCGTGCTCAGGCCAGGTGCCGCCATCAGGTCAGGTACCGTGCTCAGGCCAGGTACCGTGCTCAGGCCAGGTGCCGCCATCAGGTCAGGTACCGTGCTCAGGCCAGGTGCCGCCATCAGGCCAGGTACCGTGCTCAGGCCAGGTACCGTGCTCAGGCCAGGTGCCGCCATCAGGTCAGGTACCGTGCTCAGGCCAGGTGCCGCCATCAGGTTAGGTACCGTGCTCAGGCCAGGTGCGGCCCTCAGGTCAGGTACCGTGCTCAGGCCAGGTACCGTGCTCAGGCCAGGTACCGTGCTCAGGCCAGGTGCCGCCATCAGGTCAGGTACCGTGCTCAGGCCAGGTGCGGCCCTCAGGCCAGGTACCGTGCTCAGGCCAGGTGCCGCCATCAGGTCAGGTACCGTGCTCAGGCCAGGTGCCGCCATCAGGTCAGGTACCGTGCTCAGGCCAGGTGCGGCCCTCAGGCCAGGTACCGTGCTCAGGCCAGGTGCCGCCATCAGGTCAGGTACCGTGCTCAGGCCAGGTGCCGCCATCAGGCCAGGTACCGTGCTCAGGCCAGGTGCCGCCATCAGGTCAGGTACCGTGCTCAGGCCAGGTGCCGCCATCAGGTCAGGTACCATGCTCAGGCCAGGTGCCGCCATCAGGTCAGGTACTGTGCTCAGGCCAGGTGCGGCCCTCAGGCCAGGTACCGTGCTCAGGCCAGGTGCGGCCCTCAGGTCAGGTACCGTCCTCTGGCCAGGTGCCGCCATCAGGTCAGGTACCGTGCTCAGGTCAGGTACCGTGCTCAGGCCAGGTGCGGGCCTCAGGTCAGGTACCGTGCTCAGGCCAGGTACCGTGCTCAGGCCAGGTACCGTGCTCAGGCCAGGTACCGTGCTCAGGCCAGGTACCGTGCTCAGGCCAGGTACCGTGCTCAGGTCAGGTACCGTACTCAGGCCAGGTGCGGCCCTCAGGTCAGGTACCGTGCTCAGGCCAGGTACCGTGCTCAGGCCAGGTGCGGCCCTCAGGTCGGGTACCGTGCTCAGGACAGGTACCGTGCTCAGGACAGGTGCGGCCCTCAGGTCAGGTACCGTGCTCAGGCCAGGTACCGTGTTCAGGCCAGGTGCGGCCCTCAGGTCAGGTACCGTGCTCAGGCCAGGTACCGTGCTCAGGCCAGGTGCCGCCATCAGGTCAGGTACCGTGCTCTGGCCAGGTGCCGCCCTCAGGTCAGGTACCGTGCTCAGGCCAGGTGCGGCCCTCAGGTCAGGTGCCGTCCTCTGGCCAGGTGCCGCCATCAGGTCAGGTACCGTGCTCAGGCCAGGTGCGGCCCTCAGGTCAGGTGCCGTCCTCTGGCCAGGTGCCGCCATCAGGTCAGGTACCGTGCTCAGGCCAGGTGCGGCCCTCAGGCCAGGTGCCGTGCTCAGGCCAGGTGCGGCCCTCAGGTCAGGTGCCGCCATCAGGTCAGGTGCCGTCCTCTGGCCAGGTGCCGCCATCAGGTCAGGTACCGTGCTCAGGCCAGGTGCGGCCCTCAGGCCAGGTGCCGTGCTCAGGCCAGGTGCCGCCCTCAGGTCAGGTACCGTGCTCAGGCCAAGAGCCGCCGAAAATGAACCATGGGAGCAAACATGAAGAAGGTTTTTCATTCTTAAAGGATTGGCATTTCTCCCGAAAAAAATGGGTTAAAGGGTCAATGGGTGCCTGGGCTACCAGGTCAACGGGATAGCGGCTCAGGGGATTTCTCGAAAAATGTAAATGGGTTAACGGGTTATTTGGTGATCAGAACCACCACACTCTGGTATTAACTAATCAGCATTCCAGCTTAGCCATCTACTGATCGTAAACCACTTGACAATATTTGTTCAGTCCCAGAACGATAAGCTTCAAAACGATCAGTCGCAAGAGTTGCAGACCCAGTTGATCATCCCCAGTGCGATTAACCCCAGAGCGATCAGTTACAAGGAGGCGACCAGTCCCAGGCAATCAAGTCTCAGGGCAATCAGTCCCACTTCCAAGGAGATCATTATCAGGTGGATCAGTCCCATTCCTAGGGAGGGGGACACTCATCCCAGGGTGATCAGGCCAGAATTGGATAATTTGATGTTAGTGCCGAAAGGGCTTCAAAGACCTACAAAGAGGCCCAGACCATCCATTGGAAAAAGGATCGCATAAGAACTAACATATTTAACAGCCGAAAACGATGTAGCAATGCATCGTGTTCACAATACACCAAGCAATATGATGGCACCAATCCTAGTTATGCCAATATCAAGTTCAAGTGAAGGGCCAAGGAGGGTGAAAATTCAGAGAGCGGCAAATTCGCTATAACCGAACGGCTTACTACATTACAAATTCGCTATAACCGAACGGCTTACTACATTACAAATTCGCTATAACCGAACGGCTTACTACATTACAAATTCGCTATAGCCGAACGGCTTACTACATTACAAATTCGCTATAACCGAACGGCTTACTACATTACAAATTCGCTATAGCCGAACGGCTTACTACATTACAAATTCGCTATAACCGAACGGCTTACTACATTACATCCCTATTTCTGTATTACATAGAGAAAACATGAATGTTACACAGGCGCATTCAAATTCAACAGCGCCAAACCGTGGGTGCAATTTGCGAACGTGTTCGACAATGGCGCCCCTCGCAACCTTTCCGAAAACGTTTTTGCCGGGCATAAGATGCAAAAATGCCGTTATGTAACGTTGCCTCAAATATATAGGAAAATGATCTTAAAATGCTATTGAAAAACACAAACTTTTCTTGATTGTGATGTAAAAGCATTAGTCTTCCATCCTTTAGGTGGCGCAATAGGCACTCTCCCCTAGTGTGATGCATGTATTTCCTGTATGTGATACGATGCGTTTATTTAAACCATTAAGATTTGCAAAACTTCCTATTGGAAAACTTGGATATTCTTGGCATAAAACTGTTCTTATCTTCGTTATTTGTATTTGTATTATTTGTATTTGTATTTATTGATAAATCACCAACAGGCACAAAACCCGGTTACAGGCGAAGTCAGGAGATAAAACTAGCATCGTGTTCATCGTTATAAAATGGATGCTTTCGACGAACTGTGGCGAAATCTTCGCTTGAGTTATAACAACACCAGTTGATCTCCCGATGCAGTGCTGCATAAACAGTAAAACACTCGCTTCGTTTAACCCGCGCCGTGCCGTGGAGGGGAGGGGGTGTTTAGACGCCCCACCCCCTAAGGTTGTTCGAGGATAGCGAAAAACGGCGGCGCACAGTGACAAACGGCGGCGCACAGTGACAAACGGCGGCGCACAGTGACAAACGGCGGCGCACAGTGACAAACGGCGGCGCACAGTGACAAACGGCGGCGCACAGTGACAAACGGCGGCGCACAGTGACAAACGGCGGCGCACAGTGACAAACGGCGACGCACAGTGACAAACGGCGGCGCACAGTGACAAACGGCGGCGCACAGTGACAAACGGCGGTGCACAGTGACAAACGGCGGCGCTAGTACGTGTGCGCCGCCGTTTTCGGCACAGATGTTCGGGAATCGATTACCCACATTGTGTGAAATTATTGACCTCAAGTCATCTCAGGCCAGGTCACTAGGCCATGTCACGTGACCCCACCTCCAAAAAAAAAATATCTCTCTGATTTGGATATCAATGACCTAAGGTCAGGTCAATTTCGTGACCTCCCCATTATAAGTCAATGGGGAAATATAAAAATGTTTCCTATTCAGAGAATATGCATTAGGTCAGGTCAATTCTTTCAGTCATGCTATTTTAGCTCATTCTTGATGACTCAGGTTCAATTCTGCTCAGTAACCTCTGCAATGTCAGCTCAGGTCATCTGAGGTCACCGGCACTTTTTTGCCAATAACTATTAATATAATACAGATAGAGACATGCGAATAGAGCACGATAGAGACGTACACCACTGTGTTTGTCTCGTCCAGACGCGTCGCCCCATATACAACATGACCTACCTGGGTCACTAAATGACCTTGACCTGAGGGAAAAATTTAAGGTGATCTAACCCTGTCACCATTAATATATTTCGAAGCGATATGATGAGATAAACTCGATGGTGATACATGTATTTGTATATATTTAACCAATACAAAGTTATTAACGAAAAACGTTTTAGAAGAAAATCCTATATTTACCTTCGGTGACCTCTTAAGCCTAAACTATTTGTCTGATATAAAATTCGAGGGCATCTTAGCGATTGCATTTTGCAAGTAGTTTCGGTTGCGTTTTCCGTTTCTTCCTAGCTATCATAGTTCCAGAGATATTTGGGGGTGTCTGGAGCAAAGTCCTAAAACTGGAAAATATGACATTTGATGACCTCTGGTGCCCTTAATATTAACATAAGCCAAAACATGAACAAAGTTGTCTCTATATTATTTTTGACGAGATATGAAAAGATGTTTCTGGATTCCGGCTACTCCTCATAGGAGCCGAGTTAGAAGGGGGCGTTCAGACCCCCTCCTCGCCACGACGAAGGTGGCGCCGAGCACCGGCACGGCGCGGGTTAACTCGGACCGGATGGGAGGGAGCTGCGCTATAAATGCCAGGTACTCGTCCTGGGTATGGGAGACTAGGGAGAGTTGTCTCATGGAAAGTTGTATCATGAAAATTTGATGTCCGTGAAGTTAACCAACAGCCAACAAAACGAAAATTGGCAACGGTCAATTTTGTATCTCAAAACGCACATGTAGGTCAAGTCGCATGCGATGATTACGAATCTGATGTTATTTGTAATGTCAAGGTCAAAAGTTAAAGTAAATTAGTAACGTAGAGTTTGTGTACCTTTTTACGGACATATGGTGCACTGCATGGCCTTGCAAATGGCACCAATCGAAAGAGCGTATCAATATGCAGGTGGTTCATCCGTCTAAATTTCGATCAAGGTCACCCAAGGTCAGTCATCAAGGACAAACTATAAAAATCCCTAAAAATCGACCTTATGTACCTTTTTACGGAGAAACGGTGTATTGCACGTCCTTTCAATGGGCACCAATCGAAAGAGCCCATCAAAATGTAGGTGGGTCATCCGCAGAAATCTTGATCAAGGTCACCCAAGGTCACCAATCAAGATCAAACTATAAAAACCCTTCAAAATCGACCTATGTACCTTTTTAAGGAGAAACGGTGCGTTGCACGTGCTTGCAGAGGGCACCAATCAAAAGAGCGTATCAAAATAAAGGACGTACAATGCATCATTTCTCCGTTAAAAGGTGCATCATGCCATTTTAAAGTATTTTTGACAGTTTGACCTTGATGGCTGACCTTGGGTTACCTTGGTAGAAATTTCGGTAGATGACCCACCTGATTTTGATGCACTCTTTCGATTGGTCACCTTTGCGAGGCCGTGCGGTGCACCATATTTCCATAACAAAGTACACAAACTTTTCCTTACTCATTTGACCTTTGACCTTAACATGAAAAATAACAGATTCGTAATCCTCGCATGCGACTTGACCTACATGCGTGTTTTGGGCAACATATTTGACCTGGCTTAAGGAAATCCATTAAGGAAACTTAGCACTGTCTAACCAGATTTCAGAGCTAGCAATCGACACCATTGCGGAGCCGTTCATAGCTTTAGGTTGGGACAAATATTTCAGAAGAAAAAACTTTTTGTTCGAGTACTTGTGATGCTGTGATGTGATATTCGTTATATTTGATTGCCAGTCTCATAAATGGGGAAAACTTGTTCCTGTTGTACAGGCCACTGCAAAAGTAATGGTTGGTTCTACTGTAGATGACTAAAACCTAGCGGCGTTTCTTCCTAACAACAGATACCTATCCCTGAAACAAACTATGCGGTACATCTCTGTCCTACAATCAAACACCTCTCTATTACTTTTCACTATTCTACACTTTCAAATAAAATCAAAATTTTCGAAAAACCTGATTATCTTCCCACTTGTTGGGATATGCGTAGCTACCCTCCCTCCCGACCGTCCTGGAGCCGCCCGTGTGGGCGGCCGGGACGCGAGGCGGCGCAGCAGCGCCGCCCAAGGTCAGTGGAGTGGAAGTGACGCTCGCGCGTGGATGTGATGTGGCCTCGAACACAGTGATAACCAACCATGGCGCGGTCGGTCGAGGAACCTACGGGCATTGCGCGCCTCTCCGCCCTGCTGGTCCGGCAGGCGGAGATCTCGGCAGAGCGGGAGGAGCGGCTAGCGGCAATGATGGAGCGGCTGATGGTCGCCTCCCCGGCGGGAGCCGTCGCTTCGTCTGCGCTCACCGTGGACGGGACCGGAGGCGCTCCGCGACCCCGACTGCCGCTGGCGACGACGCCCGCTCCACATCTCCACGCCTCAGCAAGTATCCGCGAGTTTACGGCCTGGCGTGAAAAGCTCTCCGCCTACTTCATGCTGACCGGTGTGTCGGCGCTGTCACTCAAGGAGCAGCGAGCGGCAGTTCTGGGCCTTCTGGACGACGAGTGGCAGAGGACACTGCGCTATGGACTCGGCGTGGCCGATGATAGTCCACTAGCCGACGTTCTGGACGCCATGGAGGCCCACCTGCGGGCACAACGCAATATCGTGGTGGATCGGCGCGATTTTTACGCTCGGTTCCAGGAGTCCGGCGAACGTTTTGACGATTTCTTGTGTGCCGTGCGGGAGATAGCCGCGTTCTGTGACTTTTGTCCTCACGGTGTGGACGACCAGATTCGGGACCGCATTGTGTGCGGCGCCGGTGATGACGAGGCGGTGCGCCGTTTGCTAGAGACTAAGGACCTGACTCTGCAGCGTGCGATTGACATCTGCCGTGCCTGTGAGAACGCACGCACTGCGTGTGCGGACATACGCGGCGTACCAGGCTCGGATGTCCGCCGTGTGCGGGCCGCGGAGGCCGTTGCAGCGCGCCAAGTGCTCGCGGCCCGCGGTCGGCCAGCCGGCCGGACCAGGGGCGGTGTCAGCGATGCGGCTGGGCGGAGCACGGCGACCCATCCTGGTGTCGCGCCGCTGGCGCCATCTGCCGGGACTGTGGACTACGCGGTCATTTCGCGGCGATGTGCCGCAGGGCCGCGGGCACTCAGAGATCAACTGAGGCGGCCGGCGGGCGGTTCCGTGGCCGATCGCGGGGACGACAGACGCCCACTCGTCGCCGCTCACCGTCGCCGTCACCGTCGCCATCCCCGCCCCGGTCGCCGCCATCCCACCGCGTCTGGAGTGTCGTCGCCGATGTGTACGTCGGGCGGTCTACTCGACCGGCTCCGAAAGTCTTGGTGGAAATGCACCATCCTGCAGGTCGGGACAGGATTCGGTGCACGCCCGACTCTGGTGCGGAGGCGACCATCATGGGGACGGCCGTGACCCGTTCTCTGGGCCTGACCGACGCGGACCTACACACCGAGTCTACGGAGGGATTCTCGGCCGTCGGACACCATCCTCTGGCGTGCAGGGGTTCATTCAGTGCCGACGTGACCCTCGGCTCTCGACGAGCGCGTGTCACCGTGTTTGTCATCGATAAAGTGGACGGCACGCTCCTGAGCTGGTTCGACTCGGTGACTCTGGGTCTGCTACAGTCGGACTTCCCAGCGCAAGTGCAGTCGGTGACGTCACCGGGGCCACCGCCGCCTATACCCCCGCCTCGCCGCCGCCGCCGTGAGGACGTCGGACGTCAGATGACTCGTCCTGTCGCTGCAACGTCGCCTGCCATGGCGGCCCGCGACCAGCCGATGGGTCCGCCACCTAGCGGCATCAGCCGGCCGACTGGGCCGCCACCTACCGGCCGGCTGCCCGTCCAGACTGCTCGGCCGACTGGCCCGCCACCTAGCGTGGTTCCCACGCTAGGTGCTAACCTAGTGGCCGGCCACCTACTGACTTCAGCGACATTGGCGCCACCGCAGCGATGATGGCGCTGCCTGACGGGCCGTCTGGGCAGCGTCCGCCGGCGTCCGCCGCCGGGGGCGGCCTGCCGTCATGAGAGGGCGACGGTGACCCTTCAGCGACGACCGTGGAGAAGCACCGATCTGCCATCATCGCGAGCTTTCGGCGCGTGTTTGACGGCGACGACAAGCTGCGAGCGATGGTCGGTGCACCCATGTAGTTCGACCTGAAGCCAGGCTACCGGCCGGTCGCCATCACCGCAGCTCCAGCAGTCCCGTACGCCTGGCGTGAGGAGGTAAAAGCTCAGCTGGATGATCTCCAAGCACGAGGCGTCGTCACGCCGGTCGATTACGCGACTGAATAATGTCATGCCATGGTGCTGGTACCAAAACAGTCGGGCGGAGTCAGAGTCTGTGTCGACTTCACACCCCTTAAACTCGTACGTCGAGAGGCCGGCGTACCCGACCAGGACCGCACAGAACGTCGTGGCTGACATACCCACTGGACAGCGCTGGTTCTCGACCCTCGACGCCAAGATGGGTTATTTTCAGGTGGAGATAGCGGAGCGCTGCCAAGACCTCACCTGCTTCATGACTCCGTGGGGAAGGATGAAGTTCCTCCAGGCCCCCATGGGCCTCACCGTCTCCGGGGACGAGTACCTCCGCCGCGGCGATCGGGCGTTGAGCGGCATCCCGGACACCGCGAAGATCGTTGATGACATACTGACGTATGACGTCACGTATCGCCAGCACTTGGCTCACGTCATCGACATCATTCGCCGCTGCGACGAAACCGGCATGACGCTGAACCCTGCCAAGTTTCGTTTCGCTCGGCAGGAGGTGAACTTCTGTGGGTACCGGGTGACCCCCACGGGATACACGTCAGACGGCGAAAAACTCCGCGCCATCGCTGAGTTCCCGAGGCCTCATAACATCACAGACCTGCGGTCTTTCCTGGGACTCGCAAACCAGTTGGGACCCTTCTCATCAGAGCTGGCGGACGCTGCCAGTCCGCTGCGGGACCTGCTGAAGAAGGGCAGAATCTGGTGTTGGACACCTGATCACGAGGCCGCCTTCCGTGACGTGAAACATGTGCTGTCCGCGCCGCCAGTGATGGCATTCTTCGACCCGCGTCTCCCCACCGCGCTGCAAACTGACGCCTCTAGCACCCGGGGCATGGGCTTCGCGCTGCTGCAGCGCCACGGAGACGTGTGGCGCCTGGTGCACTGCGGCTCACGTTTCCTGACTGACGTGGAAACATGGTACGCCGTCATCGAGGTCGAGCTCGCCGCCTGTTTGTGGGCCTGCAAAAAGTGTAACATGTATCTCTCCGGCCTGCCGCAGTTCGACGTCATTATTGACCATCGACCGCTTGTATCAATCCTGAACTGCAAGCGGCTCGCGGACATTGAAAATCCGCGGCTACAGCGGATGCGCCTCCGGCTGACTGCCTATCGCTTCATTGCGAGCTGGCAGCGAGGCGCCGATCACAAGATCCCAGATGCGCTCTCTCGGGCGCCTGTCAGCGATCCGGTGGCGGGGGACGAGGTGGCTGAGCCGGACTCGGACCCGCTACGCTCTGCGGTGATCGCCGCTCTGCAGGCCGAGAGCACCACAGAGGATGGGACGCGGCTGGCGCCGCTGATGGACTCGGCACTGGAGAAAGTCAGGGCCGCGCGATCCCGAGTATTTTAAGCTGCGTGACACAGTCCTGCACGGCTTCCCGGAGCACTGCCATGAGCTGCCGCCTGAGGTGCGTCCATACTGGGGCGTGCGCAGCATGCTGACAGTGGACGACGGTCTGTTGGTGTACGGGTCGAGGCTCGTCATTCCGTCAGACATGAGGCGGGATGTGCTGCGCCAGCTGCATGCGTCACATCAGGGAGTCGAGAGGACTCGCAGACGCGCGCGCCTCTGTGTCTACTGGCCCGGCATAGATCGCAACGTCGCAAACATCGTGTCAGCCTGCGACGTGTGCCGCACGATGCGGCCCAGTCAGCCACGAGAACCGATGTGGGAGGAAGATCCGGCGCCTTCACGCGTATTCGAGTCTGTCTCTGCGGACTATTTTCACGTCGCTGGTCGCACGTTCCTGGTATGTGCCGACAGGCTGTCCGGATGGCCGTACGTCTCATTGTGCCATCGAACCGCGTCGGCTGACCAGCTGACTCGAGAGCTTCGCCACCTCTTCTCTCTGATGGGGGTGCCTGCCGTTGTGCGGAGCGATGGAGGACCGCAGTTTGCCTCGTCAACAATGCGCCGTTTCCTGGAGAAATGGGAGGTGCGCCATCAGATGTCATCGCCGGGTCACCCACAGTCCAACGGACACGCCGAGGCGGCCGTTAAGTCCGTCAAAAAGCTGGTGATCGCTGCGTCACAGGGAGGAACGTTCGATGAGGAGCAGCTGGATCGAGGCCTGCTGGAGATCCGGAACACCCCGAGAGCCGACGGAAGGTCACCGGCTCAGGTGCTGTTCGGCCATCCCGTCCGGACAGCACCGGTGCATCATCGCGCTTTCGCACCGCAGTGGCAGCGGATGGCGGACGACTGTGATGCGCGAGCGGACGAGCTGCATCAAGGCGCCCGGCAGCGCCACGACAGGGATACCCGTCCCCTGTCTCGTCTCGACATCGGTTGCAGGGTGGATGTCCAGGACCTGGTCACGAGACGATGGGACCGCACCGGCGTCGTGGTGGCCATCGGCGCCCGCCGATCGTACTCGGTTAAGATGCCGATCGGGCGTCTGTACTGGCGAAATCGCCGTTTCCTGCGGCCACACCGCCCGCTGGTATCGGAGACGGCGCCGGGCCCGCGTGCGGCGGGTAGCGATGCGCAGCGGCCGCCGACTCAGCCGGCTCAGCCGTCGCGGGACTGGGCGGCAGGTGGAGCTGGCGCGCTGAAGCCGCTACCGGCAGCCACAGCCGGCACTGTGCCGGCGCGGCCAGCCCTACGGCGCAGTACGCGGACGCGTGGGCCGCCGCACCGTCTGCACGTACGTTGGGGAGTCAACACGTACGAAACTTAAATACGATAGCTAGCTGTGAGCGAGCTGTGTTCTATTGTGATACATATGTGGTTCTATGTTATTGGTGCGTAGCTGTGCGTGGCTGTTGAGTTGTATGTGAACGTGAGACGCAGTAGTCGTTCCCGCCTCAGCGTCTGGGGGGAGGTGTTGGGATATGTGTATCTACCCTCCCTCCCGACCGTCCTGGAGCCGCCCGTGTGGGCGGCCGGGACGCGAGGCGGCGCAGCAGCGCCGCCCAAGGTCAGTGGAGTGTAGGTGACGCTCGCGCCTGGATGTGATGTGTCCTCGAATACAGTGATAACCAACCACCACGTACGTGCACTGAGGCATCTCGACCGTGAGACCGCCTCTGATCGGGGAGTTGTAAACACGCGCCGGCACGGAATCGGGCGTAGTAGATCGCATTTAGCGGGTCCTCGAATAGAGGCTCTTCATTGTAGTAAGGACATAGCATTGATGAGATATACCTGGATCAGCCACTCGGTATCCGCGCCTTTGATGTCGGCGACCACGCTCGCCGCCTAGCGGTGGAACCGCAAAGCTTCGACGTACAGGTGATCTCCCCGCCAACCGGATCGTCTTACGTCGTTGGGATTGAACCAGTGTTTTACTTCGAACAGGCTGTTAGTTTGATTGTTTAATGAATGGTGGTGGATGTGCTCGTGGGTGTAGTTTTTCCCAGGGACGCTACCATGATTTTACAATGGATACAACCAGTAATACATGGGGGAATGTGTCCCCTATTCTTGAGCCAGGGAGATTACCCCCCAAATATTTCCTTACGAACAATTATAAATCAGTGTTCAACAAGCTTTCTGACGCCCCCCCACACACACACACACACACACACACACACACACACACACACACACACACACACACACACACACACACACACACACACACACACACACACACACACACACACACACACACACACACACACACACACACACACACACACACACACACACACACACACACACACACACACACACACACACACACACACACACACACACACACACACACACACACACACACACACACACACACACACACACACACACACACACACACACACACACACACACACACACACACACACACACACACACACACACACACACACACACACACACACACACACACACACACACACACACACACACACACACACACACACACACACACACACACACACACACACACACACACACA
>JAXIVJ010017885.1:0-24888 GCA_036785665.1 Chirona hameri | reverse complement strand
AGAAAGCATATCCAGTGCATAAGACTCAAAATTTTCGCGCCGCTCCGCGGCGCAATTTCTTTAAGGAGTTCCAGGTCTTGAGCTTAACAAATATTCCAAGTTAGTATAGCTGATTCTAAATTGGTGTAGCTGGTTCCAAAGTTGATATGGCAGTTTGCTAACTCCAGCTCCTAAACGTTGGTATGGCCCATGCCATACCTGTCATACTGCATTGTCCATCCTTGTAACGTGCCTTTTCATCTATTTTTTTTTGGGGGGGGGGGGGCATTCAACGCTTGGGAAGGGGGCCCTTTCGAGGCGCCACCCCCCCCCCCTGGACGAAATCTTGGCTACGTGCCTGATAGACATAGTGACACAATGTGTTCCCCACACTGAAAACACGTCTTGAGACAATTTCTAGGAAGGTTTCGATGAGAGTCCGCGTCGTGGTTTTAGAGAACCTAATCGAGAACATATTTGTGTCCGGGCATGCATTGGAGAACCTTCAGCAGATGACGACCAAACATTTAGGTTTCGGAGACCAATTTAATAACGAAAAGAGCACCGCCTCGGTTCTCAAATGTTCCTGGATGTAGCCCACTATTCGAAGACTGACACTTGTGAGCAGAATGCGTACTTCCGTACTTGTAGTTGAGGTGCCGCTCAACAGATGGCGCTATCGAGAAACAATTTTTCTCCGTATTTCCAAAAACAGACATTACCTTAAAATGTAGGAGAACAGTTTGAAGCTGGAAATGTCGCGAACATTAATCTAAACGGAGATGTAGTCATGAGATCTGCAAAATGAATTGCTTAGATGTGTGATATGCTAATGTGCCAAACGGAAGCAACATTTATAAAGTCAGAAGGTTATATATGGTAAAAGTTCACGGGCATTTTCACCGCGGCACAGCGTGGCCTAATTATACTGAAGCGGTAATTGATTCTTAATCAGCCGTCGCGGCGGTCTCGCATAGGATTAACGGAAACGACTGTGACGCTTACGGGTTGCCGCGGGATTCATGTAGCAAATAATGGGAAAAATATATTTGTGGGCGTATTTTTTAA
The DNA here is from genome assembly GCA_036785665.1 of Chirona hameri. Taxonomy (NCBI): domain Eukaryota; kingdom Metazoa; phylum Arthropoda; class Thecostraca; order Balanomorpha; family Balanidae; genus Chirona; species Chirona hameri. The sequence continues at coordinate 23,841 of JAXIVJ010017885.1, read as the reverse complement.
CAGATGATGGTAATATATAGATCGTGGTAAATATATAGATCGTGGTAATATTTGCTTGCGTGCTAGCTAATAACTATGCACATACAATCGCCCGAGGCAGAAAAGACGTGATCGGATGCGCATTAAGTAATGGTGAAGCTTTCATGGATTCTCATTTGGAGACACTGGATACCAAAACAGTGTCTCAAACTTTCACCGAAAGAATATCAGAAGGGTTCTCCGATAATATACAGGGTGCTCTGGTAATCCCCCTCCCCCCCCCCCCCCCCCAATTTTTTTTTAGAAGTTCTTCATTTATATTGTTGTGAAATCTTAGTTCGAGAACCTTTAAGAAGGGTTCTCAGACGAGTAGGTCCAGACATGTGGTGATCGAGTGAGCGCCGGTGAGGCTCTCGAAGACCAGTCAAAGTTCTCATTGTTTGTTAGTGCACCTGTTGCTATTGTTTATGTTTTCCTTTTCTCTACGACTGGCTCACTTTCTAACGGAGACTTGAACCGGTTGACAATTCTTGCGTGGGAACTTCTAACACAACCACAATGCAAGAATATGCATTCAAGCGCAGTTAGACAGCATTTGCTATAGCCGCCAACACTGGACTCTAAACATTCGTGGAAATGTTATACAATCTACGTTATTTGCATTGTCTTTTTTTCGTAATACGATTCTTCACATTGACATGCTGACTTATGGGGCATATTTAAAGAACAAAATACCTATAAGTACTTATTATCTCACATTCTTGCTGCTCGACAGTTACAAGTTCATCTTCTATTTCTGGACGATAAGAAGCTCCATCTGAATATATAATTATGCTTCAAATCTCTTTGCGTCCTCATATAATGCAGGTTCCGCCACCGGAACGTCCATGCTTTCTAATGCATCTAACCAGCCATTTTGTGCCGGATACGCCAGTACCTGGCACAAAATACGCCAGTCATTTACCAGTCGCCAGTCATTTGCCAGGCTATATCCGCTTCAATAGTGCCATATGATGTCACTGGGGCTCTAATTTAATGGACAATCGCGCTTCAAATCAATTTGCGTCCTCGTATGGTCGATACAGGAGCTGTGTATGTCACACAGGACATCGAAGCGGCCACGTTGTGCATACGCCACAATCATTTACCACGCTGCACCATGACCCAATGACGTCACGTGACGTCACTAGGAGTCACAGCCAAAGTTATTCATTCGGCGGTGTACATTTTGTTGATGTCTTTTGCATTGAGTACTGGAATTTGGATCAGATCATAGATCATCTCGAAATATTTTATATCGATCCAATTTAAAAAAGGAAAGCAATGCAATTCGTTATCTCATACATGACAAATTATGTTATATATTATGATACGCGTCACACGCATCGTATATAAACAAAAATAACTTTGCTGGTGGTGACTGCTTGCCCTTTTGATGTTTGCTTGTCATTGATTGTCCTCGCGGATTCACGTGTACTACACGTGAACCCTTTGTTTGATCTTAAATCTTAACCCGGCAGTCACTGGGGTATATTCTGTAACACTGGGGCTTAAGCCCCCCCCCCCCCCCCCCCCCCACTGGGGGGCTTTTTTAGCCCCCCTGGTATCTTCAGAACCAATGATCGCAGGGGGACGCACAAGGTGGCATTCGAAAGCACTCAATGAGATAAACATAACGCAAACTTAAAAATGTCAAATTAAGGTCACATGTCAGGTCACGGTCAAGTCAAACGTCAACATCGAGGTATTTGAGTTTATGGACAATACTTGCCATCCATGGCCTTCGATTGCGCCTATAATCACCCAAAGTGCTGTCAAAGGTATGATACATATCCTACATGAGCTAAAGTGAGATTGTTGGAAAAAATCAAGGTCAAGGTCAGGTCACAAAAGGTCACTACACACAAATGATCTACGAAAGTAATACAGCACATGTTTCATGGATGCTTTCACGCGTAGAATTCGATAGTGGTAGTCATTGTACCACCTGACTTCATTTACGTGAAGTTAGTGTCAAGTTCAGGTCAAGTTCAGGTCACTGAAGGTCAAAATTTGAAATTGATAAATCGAAAGGAAAAAAGCATGTTTCTATATCAGTTTTATCTTTAAAAAACAGTGCTGGCATTTATTTGTCTGTGTCCGGTCAATAAAAGCCAAAAAACGCAATTTCAAAATGTGACGTCATGATTTACCTTCATATGCTATGACAGTCAAAAAAGATATCATTTTGAAATTTGGTATGGTAGTTGCCCATATGTCGATATCTGACATATATTCCGTTTGTTTTCAATATCTTTGAAACATTTGATTTTTTGAGCATTAAAAAAAATAAAAAAAATGGGGTCAAAAACCAAACTTTTCGCAATTTTGAGATAGCTTGTTTGTAGCCCTTGCAATTTTCTACTTTTTAGAGTTTTTCGATTGCATTTTGCTTTAAATGCGGCATTTGTACGGCCTGACAAAGTTTAACCGATTTTGGTGTCAAAATCGTGTTTAGTGACGTCACTAAATTCACTATATCTATTTTAAAAAATCTGACGAAATTTCTTCATTTTTTATCTCAAAAGGTGTCAAAAGGATGCCTGGAAAGTTATAGCAAGTATGGCGTCGATATCTGCATTAGTTATTGAGATATTCCTAATATTCCTAACGGTGGGCTAAACCCCCCCCCCCCCCCCCCCAGTGACTTGCGGGTTAACGTGATTTGGTTATCGATTATTATATTAGTAGAAGGTAATCAAGTTAAACTTCATGACTTTGTGATATCACTAGCCATATTGCAGCCAGATTTCAGTTCTGGAAGCCGTTCAATACTCTTCCGTGTCTTTTAAACATTCCAAAGATTGACGAAACATAGTATCATTGTTCGCATTTGCATTGGGTGACCTCTGACTTGGTAACAGCACTACATGATAAAAGAAACTGCATTAGCATAGCAAATAACAGCCTCCGAACAACCTTAGACCACTTATTTTTGTTTTGTTCGGATCGAGCGCAGCTCCACTATCCACAATCCCTCATTAGAAGGTAATTCACAGGAAACAGCGACCCTCGAAAAACACGTACTCCTTCCCTGGCCTCAATAATTCGGCACCGGCGCCGTAAAGGTGGTCTGCAATGGTGCAACTGACACCGCCACAGTAATTATCACCGTAATGGCTGGAGCGAATAGAGCGTCGATTATTGTTTAATACCAGCGTGGCGGCTGCGGCGGGCGGCGGGCGGCGGGCGGTGGGCGGCGGGCGGTGGGCGGTGGGCGGCGGGCGGCGGGCGGCGGGCGGCGGGCGGTGGGCGGTGGGTGGCGGGCGGCGGGCGGTGGGCGGTGGGCGGTGGGCGGCGGGCGGCGGGCGACGGGCGACGGGCGGCGGGCGGCGGGCGGCGGGCGGCGGGCGGCGGGCGGCGGGCGGCGGGCGGCGGGCGGCGGGCGGCGGGCGGCGGGCGGCGGGCGGCGGGCGGCGGGCGGCGGGCGGCGGGCGGCGGGCGGCGGGCGGCGGGCGGCGGGCGGCGGGCGGCGGGCGGCGGGCGGCGGGCGGCGGGCGGCGGGCGGCGGGCGGCGGGCGGCGGGCGGCGGGCGGCGGGCGGCGGGCGGCGGGCGGCGGGCGGCGGGCGGCGGGCGGCGGGCGGCGGGCGGCGGGCGGCGGGCGGCGGGCGGCGGGCGGCGGGCGGCGGGCGGCGGGCGGCGGGCGGCGGGCGGCGGGCGGCGGGCGGCGGGCGGCGGGCGGCGGGCGGCGGGCGGCGGGCGGCGGGCGGCGGGCGGCGGGCGGCGGGCGGCGGGAGGCGGGCGGCGGGCGGCGGGCGGCGGGCGGCGGGCGGCGGGCGGCGGGCGGCGGGCGGCGGGCGGCGGGCGGCGGGCGGCGGGCGGCGGGCGGCGGGCGGCGGGCGGCGGGCGGCGGGAAGCGGGCGGCGGTTGGCGGGCGGCGGGCGGTGGGCGGCGGGCGGCGGGCGGCGGGCGGCGATGTCCTGTCGCCAAGTTATGGCTTGCTGTGACTCGGGCGGCCTGCTGTGACTCTGTTCCGGCCAGCTGAATGGTGGGGTGACGCTGTCTGGCGCCGTAGTGTGATAACCGTTCCGGTAGGAAGCTCGGCGGATGTCCGGCGGATGTGTGGAGCTCCGGGAGATACTGTCGGCTGAGACCGGGAGATACTGTCGGCTGAGACCGGGAGATACTGTCGGCTGCTCCTGTATGTCGGCTGTCGGCGGTATGCCGTCCAGGGGGCGTAGCCGGAATGTTACCAATGAAACTCAGTTCGGAGTTGTGTAACCTTGAGTAATGTGCCCTCGGAGTCCTGGGTGTTGTGACCTCAAAGCACCGAGTCATGAGTTCTCGGAGTCCTGAGTTTTGTGTCCTCGGAGTCCTGGGTGTTGTGTCCTCAAAGCACCGGGTCATGAGTCCTCGGGAGCCCTGAGTGTTATGTCCTCGCAGTCCTGAGTTTCGAGTCCTCGGGAGCCCTGAGTTTCGTGTCCTGGCTGTCTGGCTGCTGTCTGGAGGAAACTCAGAGGGCTGTGTCCTTAGATCACCATCTCTGCTCTACGTTCTCTGACTTCACCTGATGGGTCGGACGGGATCGTCTGGATCCAGCTCGGGTCAGTGAGAGCTCGCCCGGCCAGCCGAGCTGCCGACTCGGCGCCTCCGACGGACGGCAGGTCATCAGTCGCTGTCACCTCAGATGTGTCGGGGACGTGACCTGGCACGTGGGCGATCCGGCTGTGGGTTGGCTGCCCTGTGCTGACTCGTGACCCGTGGCTGACTCGTGGACGGACGCCCCTGTGGGCAGGGGCAGTAATAACTGGATCCTGAGAGGACCCGGTGACTGATTCCAGGGGTGGTTACTGTGAAGCCTCTGATCCTTGAGTTCACAGAGGCTTTGTGTCACCAGGTCCGTGAGTTGGGTGAGTCCGTGTCATCTGGTCCGTGAGTTGGGTGAGTCCGTGTCACCAGGTCCGTGAGTTGGGTGAGTCCGTGTCTTCTGGTTCTTGCGAGGACGGACTCGAGGGTAATTTGGACAGAGAGGGTGGATCCCTGTTCATTGCTAACTGCTAATTTTGCTGCTGATTTCAGTGCCGCCAGCGGCCCCTGTGGTTCGAGACGAGGCGGACGATATGTTGTCTAACAACAGCAGGCTCTCTCTTAGTGAAGGCGACCGGCTGAAGCTCTCTTGCGAAGTGAAGGAAGGTGAGTGTTTTGATTTATAAGTTTTGACAAGCGCACTTTCTCGGTGTAGTGTCGTTTGTTCTGAAGCCTTAAATTTAATGAATATATGCAAAGTGCTCGCAGAACAGTGTTGTATTCCTTCGCACATGTCACAGTTTATAAATTTATCATATTAAATTCCTTTGATTCAGCAAGTTGAATGCATAAACTTAATGCAGCGAAACGTCAGAAGCGAAATGAGAGGAGAGATGGGGAGAAAGCAAGAGAGGGAGGGAGAGGGGGAAACAGGGGTGAGGGAGGGAGAATAAGGGATGAAAAGAGGCCTCACGTCTTCCTGGCAAGGTACCAGCTGACCTGGCCTGACATGACCTGCTCCCTGTGTCAGGTCTCCCTCCGCCGCGCGTCACATGGCTGGTACAGAACGTGTCCGGAGTGGTGCGCACCACTGGTGCCGAGCTGACGCACGGCACCAGCGTCATCAGCGAGCTGGTGCTGCCGGAGGTGCGGCGCGCCGACCTGCGCACCAACATCTCCTGTGAGGCCGAGAACAATAACATCACCGGCGTGGTCTCCACCACCGTCACGCTCAACATCTTCTGTGAGTATAATAAACCACTCAAAGTGTCAGTTGGGATTTTGCATGGCCCGTGGACAGTGAGATGCGGCCCGGTCAGCATTCCATGGTCAGCATTTTTTCAATACGGCCCGGGCAAAATACTCTAAAAAAAATGTTGCTAATACATGAAAAGTGGCATGTTTACGCTAGACGTCCAACCAATTATATTGGTATCAATTCTGGTAGAGCTCAATTTCCGTGTTGGAAGCCTGCGTGTCTAAGATGTCGCGCATATTACGCCGGGTCTCCGGGCGCGGCAGCTTATGGCTGGATTCGGAGACTTACTCTGCTGGATCGGGGACTTACTCTGGACGCGTACTAATGCAGGCCGCGGCTCGCTGCCGGCTACTGCATCGGACGCTGAAACTCATTCGCATCGAATTAAATCCTCTCCGGCGGATGTAATTTGACCGTTAATGAAGTGATTTGGATTGATATGAGATCTAATTGGGTGTCGGATTGGCCGGCAAACCGTCTCAGGAGTGCAGGGCGCTTCATTTGTATAACGGTCTCAGGGTCGTCGGAGTGTATCCGGAAGTTAAAGTTTGTATCATAGCTATAGCAAAAGGAATATCACCTGTGCTACAAATAGCTGAAATCCATTCATGAGGATTCCTAGGAGATAAAGGGTAATTTGAGCGGAGTTAAAATGTCCACCTTTCAATTAAATCAATATGAAGACAATTAAATGTGAAAATACGAGCAAATATTTGCTTTACCAGAGCAAACTACGGTGGCATTGCTGTCAAAGCCATTCCGCGTCTCACATTTTAAACTCCATTGCCAGTATCGTTATGCGTGTTTTTTATTGAAGCTAGCGAACATATATTTCTTGAATTGGATTCCTGAATTCCTGGGTCTTCCTTAACTTTTCAACATCTCCAAATCTGAAAGAAGTTTCAGAGCGAATGTTGCGTCATTTGCATTGCTGCACTGTAAAACGTTACGAAATATATTAAACTGACACCATCATACTTCATTGTATCGTGACACCATGGAAACAACATGACGAGTGATTGTCAAAGCAAGGAACGAACATGACGAGTGATTGTCAAAGCAAGGAACGAACATGACGAGTGATTGTCAAAGCAAGGAACGAACATGACGAGTGATTGTCAAAGCAAGGAACGAACATGACGAGTGATTGTCAAAGCAAGGAACGAACATGACGAGTGATTGTCAAAGCAAGGAACGAACATGACGAGTGATTGTCAAAGCAAGGAACGAACATGACGAGTGATTTTCAAAGCAAGGAACGAACATGACGAGTGATTGTCAAAGCAAGGAACGAACATGACGAGTGATTGTCAAAGCAAGGAACGAACATGACGAGTGATTGTCATAGCAAGGAACGAACATGACGAGTGATTGTCAAAGCAAGGAACGAAATCCTTTATACAGAATCATTAGAGACACGAACATGTTTCATACTAGGAATGCGTCGCTAGTTCTCCAATTTGTCAAAGCAGTCATATATTCATGAACTTGGTGCAGGGAACAGGCAAGCTTATATCGTAGAATAGGATAAAGGAGTAGTTTTACACACAAAAAAAAACGTTTACCACACTGGCATATCAGCCATTTGCAGATGAAATTCAAAGCGATTTACCATTGACAGGAGTACGAGTAGCCAGTGGTGTTTACCGGGGGAATCCATTTGGTGGCCAGGACATAGGCCCGGGCACAGGGGGGTCAGAGGGGGCGCTCCCCCCCCCCCCCCCCAACTTCGGGACCGGGGGAAGCGCCACCCCCCTCAATTTTGGCGTGGTTGATCTTAACGTTCCGTTAATAAGAGCTTATCTTTCATATAAGACAACGAAAATGTTAATTTATTTTACAAAATTCTGCAAACATCACCCTTTTACTCATGTTTACTCCTTAATTTGTCCCTATGTCAGCGAGGTTCTGAATGATAACCTGATGTGAAAAACCAGGGGCGTCGCCACCGCGGGGGGCCAGGATCATCGCTTTGCCACACACCCCACCCCCGCCCCCCCAGGTTAGCATGATTTTAACATCAGTCCTATGGGAGTGGGGGGCAAACCCCCCACTCTGCCCCCCCACTCATAAGTTTGTGGCGACGCCCCTGCGATTTTTTTTGTAGCGGTCATGGCAGAAGCGTTTCCAAAGAAGTTGGTGGAGCAAATTGTGAGATTCAGAGCTGGAAAATAATATTTGTCAGCTTGATGGGTTCCTCGTGGGACAATCTTTCTTTAACGTTAAAATGCCTTCAAATTGAACAAGTTTTGTGTCAAATATAACGTTGGTGGGGCCAAAAACAAAGGTGGTGGGGCAATAATTGCCTTACCAACTGTATCTGCTTGACGCGTCATTGTTCAAGGACGGACCCAGAACGACAAAAAGGTGGTTTCGGAGCTAAATCTTAAAAAGTATCGGATTACCATAAGCACTTGACAGATTTCGCTTCCTTAGCTTTAATAGGTTATTTAAAACAAACGTTTTTAGTTCAAGTTCATTGGAATTCCTTTTACATCGAAAAATGTGTCAATTTTCTTCAGATTTCAGGCGTTTTGGGGGCCATGACCCCTTGCATAGGCTCTGGAACAGAGAGGGGGAGGGAGTGGTTGTCCTCCCTTCTCCAGCTTTTGGACCGTTGGCACCCCTCCCCAAATTTGGTGTGGCTGATCTTAGCATTCTCTAAAAAGCGATTTATTCTTCACGGGAAGTTAGGCATTACAGTAACACGTGACCTGAGACATTGGATTATTATGAAAATATGTGACATGGTATGGGTTGTGGCATAGATTGCGAAGTCTCCTCACTGTCCCCAAAACTCTTCATTCATGATGATCTGGAGGCAGAGTGTTTCGATGCTGCTCTTAAAAGTAAAAAGACTCCTGAACCAATTTTGCCTCGACTCAATTCAAATGTAATCATATCGTAATAGCCCAGTATCCTATCGATCGAAAAAAAACACGTTGGTTTTGGATGTAGGTATTTTCGACAATTGCCCTTGCACGCTTCTGTTAACTTGCGTTAATCACTCATTATATTTTGCTTCATAGTGCATTAAGAAATGATTTGAACAATCTTGCCTTAGTAGTAGTTGCTTAGGTCTTCTTTAAAATCCGGTGTGGTTATTTTCGGCCGATTTATATAAGTTGTTTCGGGTGGCATGACCCTATGCCCACTCATGAATCCGCCTCTGGTCATGACGCCTCAAAGTGCAGAGAGCTGCCAGTGAACCCAAGGCGGGGGCATTCAAGATAGGAGTGAGCTGAGTCAGTGGCGTACCCAGGATTTACTCCAGGAAGGGGCGATTTTTTCTCATGGGGGCATAAAATACCCTCACCAAAAAAAAACTCACCGGATTTGGCCCAATATATTTTTAAAAAGGCATATTTTCACCATTTTTCTCTTTAAAAAAATCATTCATTTTTTCGACCAAAGGGGGCACGTACAGACCTTAAGGGGGGGGGGCAATTGCCTCGTTTGCCCCCCCCCCCCCCCCTTGTGTACGCCTATGAGCTGAGTAGGTACCTATACAAAATGTTACCTATACAAAAGGTTAATCTTCAGAAAGCAGACTTAGAGGAATTTGGTGAAGAGCGCTGTCATTTGCTTCTGAAGATGTCTTCATGTTTCATGTTTATTGTCAGTTTTGCTACGGTTTCATTGGAGCATGGTCAGAACAAACACAAAAGAACGCATCTGTGCTTAAATTTAAGCGTCAAATTTGAAATGTGATAACTCTGTATTTTTATTGCAATCTCAATACTAGTCAGCACAAGCAGGGTGTTTCATCTGTGTACCATTTGTCGTGGACCTGAAGCTTCTCCAAGGCCAGAAGAGACCGTCTATTGATGCAGCAAGATGGTGCCATAGGCCCCCAGTGCACAGACAGCAGCAGTGCGTCTGTCGTTGACGGATATAGGTATTTGACGGACATGCCATCAGCCGCCTGACCGATCGAACGTGGCCCTATCGCAGTCCAGACCTATTTCCCCTGGACTACTGGTTCTGATCGGTGGCGTTCACCGAATTTTCGCCAAACCCTCCTGCAACACTCCGTGAATCGTTGATTGGTTCTAACCGGAAGATATCAGGCATGCGGTGCGGCATATCTTTCAGCGAAGAGCCGAAATTTGTTGCCGCAAAAACGGCACCAGTGTTGAAAGCTGATACAATATACCTGTCCGATATTATTATGAATGAAAACCTTTTTGTTTTACGATTATGGTGATATATCATTATCAAGTATGAAAATGAATTTATTTTCATTTTGAAGTGTTTTAAAATTAGCATTCATTATGAAAGTCCCCGTAGGGCTCCAGTTGAAGTGAAAGTCAAAATCCGCGAAAAAAAATGGGATGGCTAGTCAAAATTGGTTTCGCCCACACTTTGAAATGGTTGCTGGGCCTCCGGGACAGGACGGCGTTACTGTGAGCACGGTGCTGCTTTGATATCAGCCGAGCGAGCTTTCTATATCTTAGCTACAACGAACAAGACCCTAAATCACACTATTGCTCTTACGGAAAGCCTTTCGCCCGATAAACCTGCCAAAGTCCTTATTTCGTGGAAAATGCGCTTTCTCTGGATGGCTAAGGGATGAAAAGCACCGTTGTTTCACCTTGTTTTAGTTACATTATTCTTCGCTTCCCAGGATGCTATTCGGTTGGATGATGTTCACGCGTTTCTTAGCACAACAACAACGCGGCACCAGTTCTCTTTTGATGTCACTTACTGGCATGAAGGTTTACTCCTGCGTATCTTCCAAGCAACCTGTTTTGATGGGTTTGGTTTAGCTCGACACGAGGCGTTTGAAAGGTGGATATATAACTTTTTCATCAATAGGCTCACATTGTGTGACTTTCAGATATTAACAAGCGCAGTGGAGGGTGGTGGCACTTTTGTGCCCCCCCCCCCCCCCCCCCCACACATGTTTTTCGTGAATTGCCCAAAGACGAAGCGGAGCAGGGCGGTGTTTTCCGAGACATTAACGCCAACTCAATAGCGGATTGTTTGACGCAAAAAAATCAAAATCGGTCGATAAATGTTTGAGTTATATGGATTTTCAGTCCAATATGGCGGCCAGAATCGATGTCGGCAAAGTGATATCTTCGGAACCAACAGTCGGATCGGGATGATTCAAACACCATTCGGTAGACAATGTCAATAATTTTCATTCCCGGAAACAACTTTGGACATATTTCTTGTGAATTGTGACGTCACAGAGGTAATTTTTTTAAATAAAAAAATGTGACATTTGGCCAAATTTGCCCTTCGTGACCTCGTTTGACCTTGAAGATATTGACCGAAGGTGAAGAAAATTTCAGAAAATGTAGATCACCCTAGCATATAACTACCCTGTACGTTTGATCATTCTAGCTCTCATAGTTTCGGAGATATTAGGAGGGGGGGGGGGGGGCACTAAAGTGCCCTCCCTCTCCACTGCGTGTTACTGGCATACCCCTCTCCACTGCGCGTGTTAACCCGCGAGTCACTGGGGGGCTTTTTTAGCCCCCCCCCCCCCTTAGGAATATTAGGAATATCTCAATAAATGATGCAGATATCGACGCCAAAATTTCAGTACCTTTCTGGGCATCATTGTACACCTTTTGAGAGAAAAAATGTAAAAATTTCGTCAGAAATTTTTCGAGATATAGTGAATTTAGTGACGTCACTAAACACGATTTTGACACCAAAATCAGCTAAACTTTGCCAGGCCGTACAACTGCCGCATTTTAAGAAAAATGCAATCGAAAAACGCTAAAAGGTAGAAAATTGCAAGGGCTACAACTCAGCTATATCAAAATGTCGAAAATTTTGGTTTTTGACCCCAAAGTTTAAAAAAAATGCTCACAAAATCAAATTTGTCAAAGATATTGAAAAACCCGGAATATATGTCAGATAAGGACATATGGGCAACTACCATACCAAATTAAAAAAATTATATCATCTTTTTTGACTGCCATGGCATATAAAGTATGGGTAAATCATGACGTCATATTTTGAAATTGCGTTTTTTGGCTTGTCTTGACCGGATACAGACAAATAAATGCCAGCACTGTTTTTTGTAGATACAATAGATATAGAAACATGCTTTTTTCATTTCGATTTATCAGTTTAAAATTTTGACCTTCAGTGACCTGAACTTGACCTGAACTTGACACTAACTTCACGTAAATGAAGTCAGGTGGTAAAATGACTACCACTATCGAATTCTACGCGTAAAATCATCCATAAAACATGTGCTGCATGACTTTCGTAGATATTTTGTGACCTGACCTTGACCTGGATCTTTTCCAACAATCTCACTTTAGCTCATGTGGGACATGTATCATACCTTTGACAGCACTTTGGGTGATTATAGGCGCAATCGAAGGCCATGGATGGCAAGTATTGTCCATAAACTTAAATACCTCGATGTTGACGTTTGACTTGACCGTGACCTAACATGTGACCTTAATTTGAAATTTTTAAGTTTGCGTTAGGCTTATTTCATTGAGCGCTTTCGAATGCCGCCTTGCGCGTCCCGCTGCGATCATTGGTTCTGAAGATACCAGGGGGCTACCCCCCCCCCCCCCCACCCCCCAGTGAGTCGTGTTACAGAATATACTCCAGTGACTGCCGGGTTAAAGAATCTTGGATACGTTTTTAAGTTCACTTTCAGTTTTTTTGGTGGTGGTTTTCAAATGATAAAAATGCTAACGAAGAAACAAATTTGTTGCAAGTAAAAGATGACCAGAGGTGATAGTTTCATCGCATATATGTATTAATTCATCTAATTGATTACATGTGTTAATTCATTTAATTAATTACACTGGTTCTAATCCATTTTTTCGTTGTAATTTTCTCTAAACACCACTGGGAAGAGAAATTTGTCTATCATATCTGAAGCTGTAATTTCATGCTATTTCGATGCCCGCATCAGAAAACCGTCTTATTAACACCGAACATGTGTATGTTTCTGCTGCCTGTTATTACCAACTTTTTTTAGTTTAGTTTAGTTTATTTCAATCATCATCAACGGGCCAATCAAATCCATTTATAGATGAAGTCACAAACGTAGCGAAACACACGCTAAAACACAAACATACAACCTAAAAGACACCATACAACATGTCATATAAAAGGCGATATAAGACATACATGAGATATTACATGAGATATTAAGTGGGTACATGACTAGACTGAACATAAAAATACATGCGGCCTACCTAAAAGACATGACATATGAGATATAAAACACTATGACTACACTGGCTAAGAGTATTGTAGTGGAGTAAACGATGACATGTTTCCTAAAATTATAAAAGATACCATACAACATATGATATAAAATGCGATACAAGACAAAGACATGATATATTTAATGAGTACATGACTAGACTGACAACTCAAAAATACCCACGGCCTACCTACATGACATGACCTATGAGATATAAAAGCACTATGATTACACTGACTAGAGTATTGTAGTGGAGTATACGATGACATGTTTCCTAAAATTACCAATCCCTGTATGCCAGATATCCTTGTAGAGTTTAGGAACGTGTTGGAGTGACGAGGGATTCTGACAAGCATACTGGACTTGACCGTGTTCACTCTGGCATGCGGCACGTGGAACAACAATCTGCTACGGAGTACACGGGGAGCAGATGCCAACGGGAATGACTACAAGGAAAGACGAGTCAATTTTGTTGTTGTGAATGTTTCTCAGGAGCATGATGTCGTATTGTAATCTTCTTGCAGCGAGAGATGCTAGTCCGAAATGGCGTAGAAGACTATCATAATCCAAAGCGACATCTGTAACAAGACAGCGAGCGCAGAGCCAAGTCAGGAACTTATGCTGAACTTTTTCAGTTCTTTTCAAGTGCGTGTTGGCAGCTCCTCCCCATATATGTCAGCCATACTCTAGTATTGATCGAACACTTGCGCAGTATGTCGATACGATTGACTTGGGATTGACATCGTACAATGAACGACCATTTTTTTCCGGTTTGAAACGATCTCATCAAAAGACCGAGAGCCCTGCTGGCTTTCTTCAGCACAGCGTCTACATGGGCACCAAAAGTCAACTTTCCGTCTAATATCACTCCCAAGTCTCGCATTTCGTGCACTATTTGAATCACCTCACTTCCCATCGTAATTGATACCCCTATTTGTGAGTACGTGATGTGGCAGGTTTATGTATAATGCTCAGGTGATACACCACTTATCATATGGGCCAACCTAATCAGACCAGGTACTTCTGGTATATCGGTCGATTATGGAAAACGACGCCAACGAGTGTCATGCAACACACTGGAATGGTTTTCAACTTGTTTACTTACGTTAAAAAGAACTCCGAGGTTTCTGGAAATTCAGCGATATTCTTAGTGATTGACCGTTATTATAATGATCATATTCAAGGTTGATAGTATTTTCCTGTATATTTAGTACAGTAAACACATGTATAATCATGCATCCAAGAAACTTTGCACGAGACGTTTTCTTGGATCGTTTTCTTGGATGCCCTAATTTGTATGAGATCTTCCACTTCGAGATTTCCGCTTCAAATAAAAGCAGTGAGATCATTATTGTGGTAAACATATATAAATATAACATATATCGCATCTATCAGCGTCACGAACAAGCGAGTGAAAATTGCGATTTTTACCTTGAGACAAGACACGATTAAATTTGCATTATTAGTCGTTTTCACGAAGGATTATTGCAGTGAAAAGATTCTGAAAGGCTTCTGAGAAGTTTTAAAAGTTTTGGCATAAAAGTCTTGAGTAGAAAAGTCTTATAAATGTCTTAAAACGAGCCGTTTTTAGACTTGTATAAGACTTTTATACTAAGACTTTTATACCAACACTTTTTTAACTTTTCAGAAACTTTTCAGAATATTTTCGGCGCAATAATCCTTCGTGGAAACGGCTAATAATGCAACACATGTGCGCTTATCATATTACACATGGAATTGGCAAATTATTTCATTAAGCTTCTGTGGGGGAATGTCGCTGATCTTTTTCTTGTTTTTTTCATTTGGGTTTCAGCTACTTTTGCCAGCTTGTTGACACTGTTAGTTGGTTCTGAAAGTTGTTTACATAGTTATTCGATGCTTCTTCAACATCGTCAACGAAGTCAGATTCCTCTGTCAAAAAAAATCACATCAGGTTGAAATTTGGCATATCTGAAGCTTCTGTCCCTATAATATGTCAGCTCATTGATATCATATATATATACCATTGAACGAAGAAAACAAACGTACAGGAAAAACTATCATGTACTCTACCGAAACAAGTGCTCATTGACCTCGGTGTTTGATATTTATTTCGCACATCAAATACATATCAAGGCACCTATGTCAAGGAGTTTTTCCGATATCGTCCAAGAATGTATATTATAGTACAGAGGCGCATCATGCTTGTATTTTTGACGACAACAAATTACAAAATGCACCATCTAAACTAATACGACAATAACGCCCATTCCGATTTAAGCACAACAACGCAGTGACTCGACTTGTAACGGCCCTGGCCCTGGCAGCTGACCTGATGCACGAGGCTGATCCTAGCGCTCCATGTTAGCCCACTTTGTAATCAGATGCTGACGAGGATGATCCATGAATGGCCAGCTTGTTGCAATTTGCCTTTGCATGAGCAGCTGGCCTTGTTTAACATGCGGTGGTGCTGTGGATTGTCGCCTAGGACAGCACACTGGCTGCATACAGATCAGCAACAGGCAAGTCCGGCAAATGCCATTCGCCGGAGACCCTCGCTTGCCACCGCTCTTTCAAAAATATTATGATGCGTATCACGTATATCAGAGGAAATTACTGTACCTAATTTGTATACAATATCTCGTGATTCTTTCCCATACTTTATGGCAGCTGCGGCTCTGGTCTTGATATTGCCTTCTGCCGTCTGTGATCAATCCCAGAATTCCATTCCGCCGAAAAATATCAACTATGTTCGTCGTTTCAGCCCAAACTGTGTTGCCGTTCAAAAAGCCAAACTTGCAATAATAAATCCACCTTTGTGTGTAACTGTATTGAGTAAAAGCCGGTCGGCCAGGACGCGGTCGGGTGGGCGGGCGGTTCCCTTTGACCTCGCCGCCGCCCGGTCTGCGGCGGCCCGATCAGAAGGCTGTGATTTGTCCGGGCGGGTCGGCGCCGGGGCAATTTTCCGCGACGTGACCGGATGTCCGACGACGGCTCGGTCGGCGCCGGACGGACGTCGGCGTCACCACACAACCCACGGGACCGGCCGCCGCCGCCAGTCACCGGCGTACCGCCCCTGTCATGACACAGCCTGCACGACCCGTCCAGACCGCCCAGACCGCCCAGACCGGCCAGACCGTCCAGACCGGCCAGACCGTCCAGACCGCCCAGACCGGCCAGACCGCCCAGACCGGCCAGACCGCCCAGACCGCCCAGACCGCCCAGACCGGCCAGACCGGCCAGACCGTCCAGACCGGCCAGACCGGCCAGACCGGCCAGACCGGCCAGACCGGCCAGAGCGGCCAGACCGGCCAGACCGGCCAGACCGGCCAGACCGGCCAGACCGGCCAGACCGGCCAGACCGGCCAGACCGGCCAGACCGGCCAGACCGGCCAGACCGGCCAGACCGGCCAGACCGGCCAGACCGGCCAGACCGGCCAGACCGGCCAGACCGGCCAGACCGGCCAGACCGGCCAAACCACCCAGACCGCCCAGACCGCCCAGACCGCCCAGACCGCCCAGACCGCCCAGACCGCCCAGACCGCCCAGACTGGCCAGACCGTCCATACCGCCCAGACTGGCCAGACCGTCCAGACCGCCCAGACCGCTCAGACCGGCCAGACCGTCCAGACCGCTCAGACGGCCTGACTGCATAATTTCCGGCCGATATCCGCTGCTCCGGCGCCGGCGGAGGCGGACCGTGCCGGCAATCTGTTGCATCGTATTACTGCAACAGCTCCGGGCGATTAGAAGCTCGTCACGTTCACTGGAGCGACATCTCCCCCCCCCCCCCCCCGACGTCGAGCTCGACAGTCAGCTCAGACAGCTGACCCTCGACACCACGACACATGTGTCAATCTGTCTCCATAGTGCCGCACGCCGTCAGTCTGTACGTGAAGCGTGACCGGCGTGGCAGCGCGGCGGTCAGCCCTGTGACGGCGCTGACGGCACCTGGCGGGCCGCCCCGGCCGGCAGCAGTGACACACGGAGCAGCAGCGTCGCGGCGCCGGCACACCCGGCACAGCGCGCCTGGAACCGGCCAGCTATTGATTCGCCGGAGCGGCGGCGGCGGCGGCGGCGGCGACCAACGCCACCAGGTGTGTGTCTGCATCTGCAGCTCAGTCGGCCGGCCGCCCGCCGCCCGCCGCCCGCCGCCCGCCGCCCGCCGCAGTCGCTGCAGCTGCCGTAGCCGCTGGGTGTCGCGTCTAGTGCCCAGATACATGTCAATTGTGCGGGCGGAATGCCACAACATGTCTACGGCGAGATGCGAAGAGAAGACAAAGGCGTACAATTTCGCTTGAAACAACCGGAATCAACGGAGAATTGTGGCAGGAAGCCTGGATGAAAATGAGCGATGGAACTTGGCAGAGCGGGCAGTTTTTATGTCAAATGGATGCACACCCAACTGAATGTAAAAGACCTAGGCTGATGTAAATGATGCAGATGTTACTGGCGTATGGTGGAAGAAACTGATGATATAGAAGATGGAGACTATATGATGGGACAAATAAAGACGGACGCACGGACACCGATGAAGGTGTCTGAAGATTGGTCATAGAAGAAGATTGTGATGCATTACAGAACATAATGGAAATTGATTGTTCGGTGTACTTAAGACGGAGTGTCGAGTATTATGTAAAATTGGAGACGGAAATAAGATAATTTATTTTATCACAATTAAGAATGGATAATAGATATATGCTACGATATGGATTAATGCAATGAAATATGAAATATATTAAGACCAGAATGTGAGGCATCCACATATATGACTTTATATCAAAAATAAGATAGAGTATGTGCATGTGCTATAATGATGGAAATAACTTAATTGGATGACACGTTTTGCCAGAAACCTTTCTGATGTGAGAGCCGTCCTGGTGTTCTGTGAGCATCTTGAGCTACTATTAAAATTAATAGTTACCTCCCTTGGTTTTTAGAATATTTGCGCTGAATTTGAGATATAGGATTGATTTTGCTGCTAGCTATGCTACCAACGGTCCTTTACAATTGTCTTGCGGTGGATCAGCTCTGGGCCATTGACTATAATACAATATCCCATCCATCGTTCAGGAGAATTACCCAAGACATCCTCTAGCTGCCGACGAGAGGAACCCCACGGGGAGGGGCAACTCTAGAGACCCATCGCTCATAATGGCGAAAACTGTATGGGGAGGAGATTAGGCGGAATTATCGGGGACGCAGCGGCCGGCGCGGAGGCTCGGACCAGATGCCGGCGCGCCCCCAGCTCACGCGATAGCAGTCCGGTGATCTATGGGTTTCCCTCCAGGGAGCTTATTTGGTGACTCCACGCAACCCAGACGGGGACTGGAATACATCCCGCTGTGCCGTGACGCTGTGTCGTGACGTGGCGCTGTGTCGTGACGTGGCGCTTGTGTCGTGACGCTGTGTCGTGACGATGTGCCGTGACGCTGTGTCGTGACGTGGCGCTGAGTCGTGACGCTGTGTCGTGACGCTGTGTCGTGACGTGACGCTGTTGACGTGACACTGTGACGTGACGCTGTGTCGTGACGCTGTGTCGTGACGCTGTGTCGTGACGTGACGATGTGACGTGACACTGTGTCGTGACGCTGTGTGCTGACGTGACGCTGTGTCGTGACGCTGTGTCGTGACGTGGACGATGTGACGTGACACTGTGACGTGAAAGCTGTGTCGTGACGTGACGCTGTGACGTGACCACTGTGACGTGGACGCTGTGTCCGTGACGTGGACGCTGTGACGTGACACTGTGTCGTGACGCTGTGTCGTGACGTGACGCTGTGTCGTGACGCTGTGTCGTGACGTGACACTGTGACGTGACACTGTGACGTGACGCTGTGTCGTGACGTGACGCTGTGACGTGACGCTGAGTCGTGACGCTGTGTCGTGACGCTGTGTCGTGACGGTGACGATGTGTCGTGACGTGACGCTGTGTCGTGACGCAGAGTCGTGACGCTGTGTCGTGATGCTGTGTCGTGACGTGACGCTGTGTCGTGACGCTGTGTCGTGACGCTGTGTCGTGACGCTGTGTCGTGTCGTGACGCTGTGTCGTGACGTGATGCTGTGTCGTGACGCTGTGTCGTGACGCTGTGTCGTGACGCTGTGTCGTGACGTGACGCTGTGTCGTGACGTGACGCTGTGTCGTGACGCTGAGTCGTGACGCTGTGTCGTGTCGTGACGCTGAGTCGTGACACTGTGTCGTGATGCTGTGTCGTGACGTGACGCTGTGTCGTGATGCTGTGTCGTGACGTGACGCTGTGTCGTGATGCTGTGTCGTGACGTGACGCTGTGTCGTGACGCTGAGTCGTGACGCTGTGTCGTGACGCTGAGTCGTGACACTGTGTCGTGATGCTGTGTCGTGACGTGACGCTGAGTCGTGACGCTGTGTCGTGATGCTGTGTCGTGACGTGACGCTGTGTCGTGATGCTGTGTCGTGACGTGACGCTGAGTCGTGATGCTGTGTCGTGATGCTGTGTCGTGACGTGACGCTGTGTCGTGATGCTGTGTCGTGACGTGACGCTGTGTCGTGATGCTGTGTCGTGATGCTGTGTCGTGACGTGACGCTGTGTCGTGATGCTGTGTCGTGATGCTGTGTCGTGACGTGACGCTGTGTCGTGACGCTGTGTCGTGACGCTGAGTCGTGACGCTGTGTCGTGACGCTGAGTCGTGACACTGTGTCGTGATGCTGTGTCGTGACGTGACGCTGAGTCGTGACACTGTGTCGTGATGCTGTGTCGTGACGTGACGCTGAGTCGTGACACTGTGTCGTGATGCTGTGTCGTGACGTGACGCTGTGTCGTGATGCTGTGTCGTGACGTGACGCTGTGTCGTGATGCTGTGTCGTGACGTGACGCTGTGTCGTGACGCTGAGTCGTGACACTGTGTCGTGATGCTGTGTCGTGACGTGACGCTGAGTCGTGACGCTGTGTCGTGATGCTGTGTCGTGACGTGACGCTGTGTCGTGATGCTGTGTCGTGACGTGACGCTGTGTCGTGATGCTGTGTCGTGACGTGACGCTGTGTCGTGATGCTGTGTCGCGACGTGACGCTGTGTAGTGACGCGGCGGAGTTGGGAGGCGGCCGAGCGTACAGGCTGAGAAGTGGAGAGTATCTTGGATTGTTGGGGGCGTACGAACCATTGGCTGTTATCCGGGAAATATGAATAAGGAAACGCATCGCTAGGATTCAGAGTTGCGAAATATCTCTCTAGTCTTTCGAAAAAGCTTCAGCTGCGGTAACTCGCTGGCATTAGTGAGATGGGAACATATTTGCGTGAAGAAGGCTAGTAACGTGCAAAGGAAGCAAAGTATTATTTTCATCAAAGTTTGAAAATAGTTGAAATAGTCACGCAACGCGTTTCTGGTGTGCGTGACGCGCTGGGGTGGCTGGATGCTCCCAACCTCGTCCTCTACCAAACCCTCTGCCTTCTCCACAAAGTCCGCCGCACCGCTGAGTCGGAGAGTCTCGCCAAGATATTCGTGGCCCACTGTGACAGGCCTGCCCACTCGCGGCCCACTAGGCAGGACCGGCTCCTATTGCTACCGCGGGTTAGGACGGAGACTGGCAAGAGGCGCTTCGCCTACCGCGCGACGCTTGGCATGAACGAGCTGCCATGCGAGTTCAACGATATGTCTGTCAGACAATTTAAAAGACAGCTGAAGCGCCGACTCCTGCCAGCAAATGTCTGATTTTGTTTCGATTTCGGTGTGGACGTATGTGTACATATGTGCGCATGTTTTACTATGTCATGTCTTATCCCATGTTTATCCCTTTATTGACTTAGAACTGTAAAAAAACACATTCGTGTGGATTGTTCGTTATTATACAATACAATACAATACAAAATAGGTTTGTCACTTATATCACAATTTATCATGCGAGAAGACATGGGCTTTTGGCGGTCCACGGCCAGTCAAACAGCATGTGATCACTCAAACAAAACTGTGATCACTCGCCTGACGAGCTTCAGCCAGGTTCCGGATGGGTTTGGGATCGAACTTAAGCCTCATTAGTTACGAATCTTAAGACGGACCTCTCAAATGCGTGCATTCTAGTAATATATCATGTGATGAATATAATATGTAACAAAACTTTCGATTTAACTTTGATTTCCCCCAAATCTCTAAATTCAAACTTTGTGAACTCTGAACTCTGAACTCTCACTGGCTATGTGAAAGCACGTTTTATAAACCAGTTAGGCACCGTAGTTGGCGATGAACGAGCGAGCACGAAGGAAATCTATGGTGAATTTCAACTCGATCGGGCAAGTGGTTTCTGGGATACGCTCACTCGTTCGCACGTGCAGGGGCCTATTTGATTGACAATTTCCACGTGCTACGCCTATTTTTACTAATCGTACTTTCGATTTTAAAATTGGCAAATGTGTATGAAACACCCTGTATAAACATGAAATGCCTCCACCCCTGACTTGTGGGAAAGAGGCGACTGAGAGGTCTCTAACCACACACCAAATTCGAACACAATCGGCTCAGTCGTTCCTGAGAAATCGAATAGGGGTGTGCACGTGCGCACGTGCAGACACTCCACCCTTGACTTGTGGGAAAGCGGCGGCTGAGGGGTCCCTAACCATGCATCAAATTTGCACACAATCGGCCCATCCGTTGCGGCGTTATTGCGACAAAATACTTTTCAACAACCCTCACGCGGCACGCGCCATGCGCAGTGGTAGTCACTCGCATGAGTCGGCTCTGGTCTCAAACAGGGTAGGGTTGATGGGGCTACTCAGCCAAGAAGCCCGCTTGTCAATCGTACGTTCGGTTGCAGAGATATGAGTTTCTCAAAAGCATCGCCACAGGCCGGGTCGGGCCAGGCTGGGCCGCTCATATTCAGATTTTTCCCATATACCACGGAAGGACGAGCGAGCGCTTCGCGCTCCCTCGTAATCAAAATGTCCAACAATTTCCTACAATGCTTGACAATTTCCACGTGCTACGCCTATTTTTACTAATCGTACTTTCGATTTTAAAATTGGCAAATGTGTATGAAACACCCTGTATAAACATGAAATGCCTTTTCGCTCTCTACATGCCATCATAGAGTTTAATATAAACATTCCTGCCTTTGAAATTCAGCATTATTAAGAACACCTGCAACTGCAGTTTGGTTAGTTATAGGCGCCGTACGCTCACGCTTACGTTGCTGCCCGGAATGTAAAACTGTGCTGTGCCGCAATGTCTATTGTACAGCCTGAAATGTAGACTGTACCGCAATATAGCTGTGTTAAGCGGCTCATACCACATGCAGGCGGTAGCAGTCCAAAATCCCGCACGGTTACATCGAGGTGGTGCTAATGTTAATTCATGCTTATACGTATAGGCAATACACGGGTTATACAAAAGTGTACTGTTTGCTCGTGGCTTATTCCTATGATTTTGTGCTCTACTGATAATACTTGGAAGCCATCTGTCTCAGACTATGTAGTATGTTTGCATTTCCCTTTCCACACGGAAGAGAGACAAGACAGGACAGGGACACCTTTAGCATAGTTAACGCATATACACTTTAACCACTGCAGTGACATAGCCTCTGGAACGTCCCCCTCTCTGCGGGTTTCACCCTATATGACAGCCGAACTCCCACCTCTTGATATTTCATTTTCAGCCTTCAGGCACAGCAAACCCTACACCATTGTGTTCCGATCCTGAGAAGACCAAGTTTGTAGTTGTACAGGATTATAATCGCAAGCCTCATCCTCGTCGCCATGGGGTCATTGCCCTACGCAGATCATGTTTACCAATGGCCGGTGAGGTGGTCGATGTAGTTGGACACAACAGTTGCGTCGGTCACATGCAATGGACATTGGACATTGGACAATGAACATGTCTATTTGGAGCGTGCGGCACACCACGCGACCGCCGGTAGGCAGGATGTGTGCGTGAAGGGAAGATTGTACCGGAATCTAATACACCAAATTGTGGCTCGTTTACCAGTGTACAATCACGTCAGTACGGTGTGCGTGTTATGCGTACCATTAACTGGTGTTTGTCCAATGTATGTCAATCGCGGAATATTGCGGGAAATCCGAATAATACCATACAAAACCGCTCGCTGGGAATGGAATAGTATGCTCCAGTGCAGTACTGCAATAAACACGTCAAATTCGTTGCCAGAATGGCGAGCAGGCTCAATCTATGACTCACACATACGGACAAATGCGTAGCATATGTGTTTATATATATATATATATATATATATATATATATATATATATATATATATATATATATATATATATATATATATATATATATATATATATATATATATATATATATATATATATATATATATGCCATTTGTTAGCAAAACATTCGAGCAGGATTTGTCGAGTAGTGGAGTGGAAGACATTGTGTGAGGTTGGACCTCTAATCTCTAATCATGTTTCATTGTGGTTATACCTATATTAAGGATGAATAAATGAGCTGAACACAATGACACATTTAAATATACTTTCCGGTGCATTATCTGGGAATGTAGCATGAAGAATCGGATGGAGAAATTGTCTGTCACTCAGCACGTGATTACGAGCGAGCGCGAAGCACTCGCTCGTCCTTCCGTGGTATAAGGAAAAATCTGAATATGGGCGGCCCGGCCCGACCCGGCCCGGCCCGTGGCGACGCTTTTCAGAAGCTAATATCTCTGCAACTGCATGTCCGATTGACAAGCGAGTTTCTTTGCTGAGTAGCCCCATCCAACCAAACCTGTTTGAGACTAATGCCGACTCATGTTGGTCACTACCACTGCACGTGACGCGTGCCGCGTGAGGGGTGTTAAAAAGTGTTCTCTCGCAAAAACTTCGCAACGTCTGGGCAGATTGTGTTCAAATTTGGTGTGTGTTAGGGACCTCTCAGCCGCCACTTTCCACAATTCAGGGGTGGGGTGCCTCTGTACTTACGCACGTGCT
>JAXIVJ010017884.1:0-24892 GCA_036785665.1 Chirona hameri | reverse complement strand
CGATACTCTGCTCCCCCGAGGGCTGGTGAGTGTCAATACTCTGACCCCCGAGGCTGGTGAAGTAGTGATGATACATCTGCTCCCCGAGGCTGGTGAAGTGACGATAATCTGCCCCCGGGGCAGGTCACGGCCTGCCGTTCGTCCCAGTCTCCTGGGCTTGCGGGACTGGTGGTGTGCAGTTCTCACCACTACCCCGGAGGTGGACATCCGGTGGTGTGTGACTGGCAGCCTTGCGGCGTCGCGTTGGTAGGCTGGAGGAGAGCCACCATCTCCGGCGGAGACGGAGAGACAGAGAGACCAGTCTCCGGCGGAGACGGAGATACAGAACGACCAGTCTCCGGCGGAGACGGAGAGACCAGAGCGACCAGTCCTCCGGCGGGAGACGGAGAGACAGAGGCGACCAGTCTCCAGCGGAGACGGAGAGACAGAACGACCAGTCCTCCGGCGGGAGACGGAGAGACAGGAGCGACCCAGTCTCCGGCGGAGACGGAGAGACAGAACGACCAGTCCTCCGGCGGAGGGGACGGAGAGACAGAGCGACCAGTTTCCGGCGGAGACGGAGAGACAGAGGCGACCAGTCTCAGGCGGAGACGGAGAGTTACTCTGGGTCGATCCAGAACGGCCAAATGAACTGGCCGTGGCACACAAAACCGGAAACACGGATACAAAGACTAATCAGATTAATTTTATTGTGCATCAAAAACTGATTTAAGCAATTGTTTTATTTGGTAGAAGTGACTTATTTAAAATGGGGCATTGTGTCAACTTTTGGCTGATTTTAGTTGTTTTGTGGGCTTGGCCAGATGGGCGCCTGGATCCACCCTTGTGGCTAGGTATAGCTGGAGAGAGACCAATCGCAGGCGCCGGCATCTTACAGAGGTTTCCAGGAACGTACCTGCGGAAGAGTTCGTCATTATCGGCAGACGACAATGGACTTAAAGTGACGGTGACTGGTGTATTATGTAAGTAAAAGTCCACCCATACGCACGGTTCCTAAATGCGCACACCTTGCACGAAAATCACTCTTAGTGGCAAATCAGTACTCCTGCCCCACAAATGAGCGCAAGATCGCATTCTCCGGTCCTTGTTCTGCGTCAGTGACGGCCCAGGATTCTCCGGTCCTTGTTCTGCGCCGTGACGGCCCATTATTCTCCGGTCCTTGTTCTGCGCCGTGACGGCCCAGCATTCTCCGGTCCTTGTTCTGCGCAGTGACGGCCCAGGATTCTCCGGTCCTTGTTCTGCGCCGTGACGGCCCAGCATTCTCCTGTCCTTATTCTGCGCAGTGGACGGCCCAGCATTCTCCGGTCCTTGTTCTGCGCAGTGACGGCCCAGCATTCTCCTGTCCTTGTTCTGCGCAGTGACGGCCCAGCATTCTCCGGTCCTTGTTCTGCGCAGTGACGGCCCAGCATTCTCTGGTCCTTGTTCTGCGCCGTGACGGCCCAGGATTCTCCGTCCTTGTTCTGCGCAGTGACGGCCCAGGATTCTCCGGTCCTTGTTCTGCGCAGTGACGGCCCAGGATTCTCCGGTCCTTGTTCTGCGCCGTGACGGCCCAGGATTCTCCGGTCCTTGCTCTGCGCGGTGACGGCCAAGGATTCTCCGGTCCTTGTTCTGCGCCGTGACGGCCCAGGATTCTCCGGTCCTTGTTCTGCGCAGTGACGGCCCAGCATTCTCCGGTCCTTGTTCTGCGCAGTGACGGCCCAGGATTCTCCGGTCCTTGTTCTGCGCCGTGACGGCCCAGCATTCTCCGGTCCTTGTTCTGCGCAGTGACGGCCACGAATGGTAAGCTCAGCGTATTTTCGAAGAGTTATGATGGATTTTGCGAAGAACTGCTCATTTTTAGAGTGCAAAAACGTCTGATGTAAAAATAAACGCTTTAGTAAACATGGTGTACCTATTAAATGCTGACGTAGCTAAATAGCCTCAGTCGGATTCAGTGGATGTTGGACCGGGTATGTCACGCCATGTTGTTTAGTCAGCTGTTGCAGGCATTCTTCTGGTAAATGAGAGCTTTGTGAGATGTGCGCGATTATGTACATCTGTTCTAAAATACGCACACTTAGAATTGGATCTCAGTTTCTCAAAGTGTACTTCTGTTGTACATTAAGACCAGTGGCTGAGGGCTGGTATCAATGGCTAGGTAATGTTGTTCCTTTTCATTTATGTTTGTATCGCTACTCCGACTAGAACACATTGCAACTCATTGCCGAGCGGACGCGAGGTCTTCCGTCAACTATAGGGGGGACAATATACGCCTGAGTAGCCGACCGTAGCCATGGTTTTTGCAGAGGCTTATTTCTTCACAACTACTCGGTTGTTTATATGTTTGTTATGAAAATGTTATGCAAATTTGCACACTAATATGTTTATACCATACAAATATCGTATTATTTTTTGGAAATTCTGCGTGGTCGGGCTTAGGAGCAGCGCGAGACGACGCACAACATTGTCTTCCTTACGGTTGCGCAACTCGTGGCCGCGACCGACCGGCCTCGCGCTCGGCCGCCCTCGGTTGACCTCCTCAGTCACGTGACCGCCTGCGGCTGGCGAAGGATGGCTACCAGGGTCGTCGTCCCTGGCATGCTCTGTTTTACTCAAAGCAAAGCCGCAGGTGCTCTTTCACATAAGGAAATAACGCTTAAGAACAGTCCGCTCGGTTCCCGACCCAATAAGGGCGTTGTACTGTATTTATGTGGTTGGGGAGAACTGTGGGGTGTATATCATAAGTGTCACAGATTCATAAGTGACAGAGCTTATAAGTGCCACAATTCATAAGTGTCCAGGATTCACAAGTGCCCAGGATTCATAAGTGCCCAGCGTTTATAAGTGCCATGCATTAAAAAGTGCCCAGAGTTCATAATTCCCCAAACGTGATGGGCTAATGAGGAGGCAGGATGAACGTCAGCATGACCAACAGGATCGGCTGCTAGACAACAGGAGGCGTAGTCGTAGCCCAAAAGTCGTTCGGGTACACTCTCCCATGGACCAGAGTATGGCAGGAAACAACTAACCTAACCTAACCTAGACATAAAAGACATAAAGACATAAAAGAAAAGTGCAACAAAGAGCCTCTTGGGCCCATCCGAGGTTGCACCCCACCCCAACCACACCCACCCCCCCCCCCCCTCCACCAGTCTCGCCCCTTCAAATCACCTTACTCTACCTGCATAAAAGAAGGCTAATCCCACGAGTATTTATGAACTAATCCCTTCTCTGTAAAGTATTTATCTAATCTAATTTTGAAGGAAGCAAGTGTCACTGCATCAGCGACATCCCCTGGTAGCATATTCCAATGTCCTACAACCCTTCTACTGAAAAATGACTGTCGTAGCCTAGTCCTACTTTGTTTCATAATGAGTTTATGCTGATGACCTCTACCTCGATTTTCCCTATTGAACTCAAACATACCCTTTAAATATCCAGAATGCTGACTATTTACAAATTTGAAGACTTCAATTAGATCTCCTCTTAGCCTTCTATATCTAAGTGAAAACATACCCAATTTCTTTAATCTATCTTCATAAGGTAAACTACCAAGACAATTAACCATTTTTGTTGCCCTTTTTTGAACTCTTTCTAACAACCAGCAATCTTTCTCATATGTTGGAGACCAGGCTTGTACACAATACTCCAAATGTGGTCTAACGTATGCACAATACAGTTTTGTTATTACCTTTTCACTCTTGTAGGAAACATTTCTGTTAATGGCCCCTAGCATTCTAAGTGCCTTTTTCCTAGCTTCTACAACCTGGTCTGACGCTGATAGTCTATTGTTTACCACGACACCTAAATCTCTTTCCTTTTCAATCTGCTCCATTTTCTGCCCACCCATTTCATACCTATGTTTACTGCTAACCCGTCCAGCGTGCATAATCTTACATTTACTCAAATTGAATTTCATCTGCCATGCTTCAGACCACTCAACTAGCTTGTCCAGATCTGATTGAAAAACATCCTGATCATGTTTTCCTCTAATAATCCTGACAACTTTTAGATCGTCTGCAAATTTCAAGACTGCTGTCTATACTGTTCTCAATTGCATTCACAAATATTATAAAAAGCAATGGGCCCAGGACTGAGCCCTGTGGAACCCCACTGAGAACCTCCTTCCATTGTGATTGGCACCCATTCAATATAACCCTTTGCTGGCGTCCTGAAAGCCACGTTTCTATCCAATCCAGAATCTTGCCCCTGATCCCATGAATTTTAAGTTGCAACCCCAGTCTTGTATGGGGGACTTTGTCAAATGCTTTACTGAAATCAAGAAAAGCTACATCTAGCTGTTTACCCTGATCAAAGCTATCTGTTGCAACATCCAAAAACTCCAGAAGATTAGTTAAACAAGAACGGCCCTTCCTAAAGCCATGCTGTGTATCCTTGATGAGTTCATTTTGCTCCAAGAATTCAACAATCTTATCTTTGATGATTGATTCAAGCACCTTGCAGACTAATGAGGTCAGACTAACTGGTCTATAGTTTTCCTCTTTACTTCTATCTCCCTTTTTATGAATAGGAACAACATTTGCTCTTTTCCAATCAAGTGGAATTTTACTATCTGCAAGTGATTTAGAAAATATTATGGCTAATGGAACCGACAACTCCCTTTCAGATTCTCTTAAAAGTCTAGCATGGATTTCATCAGGTCCTTCTGCCTTGTTAGGCCTTACTTTCTTTAGATATTCTAGAACAAGTTCACTACTTATGCCACCTAGCTCTCCTATAGTCTCCTCTGTCTCTAGCTCAGGCTGAAGTGCTGCAATACTACTCTGGTCCTCGATAGTAAAGACAGATTGAAACTGATCATTAAGCACTTCAACCATTTCACTGTCCTTGCTAACTAACACATCATCTACCTTAAATGGACCTATATTTTTGGAAACTGTACTTAACTTATAAAAACTGAAGAACTTCTTACTATCTGCATTACAATGTCTAGCTAAATCAAGTTCCTTTGCCCTTTTAGCTGCTCTGACCTTTTTCTTAACTGAATTTCTTGCATTCTGGTAGGCCTTCTGATTTATATCTAGTGAAGATCCCTTCAAAATGCCAAATGCACTTCTTTTAGCTTGTATGGCACTCCTTACTTCTGGGGTAAGCCAAACTGGATTGCCCTTGGTTCTGTTACGTTTGTGCCTGAGGGGTATATGCCGATTTTGAATTTGGCTTAATCTAGCTTTGAGAACATGCCAGGCCTCACATGCATCTAAACCTGCCAACTCAACGTTCCATTTTATCTGTGCGAGGTCATTTCTAATACCATCAAAATCAGCCCGGCTGAAGTTTGGAACCATAATAAGGTTATCTTTGGGCCTCATTTCTGATGAGATATTGAATTTAACCATATTGTGATCACTGGTTCCTAGACCTGCACAAATACTTATGTCACTAACTAGATCACTGTTGTCTGAGAATACAAGGTCTAGAATGGAGCAATGTCTGGTTGGCTCTGTTACAAACTGATGCATGAAAAGCTCCTCTTCAAAGATTTGCCTATACAACCTACACTCATTTGTTTCCTCTGCTATACTTTCGTATCCTCTTAAGTTAAAATCTCCCATAATAAGACACTGAGCCCGAAAGTTCCTACGTATTTCCTCACAAATATCTTGGTCTGTTTCAGCTTGGGAGTTCCTTGGAAGATTCCCTGGTCTGTAAAATGCACCTATCCTCAACCTTCCTCTGTTTCCTGTACCAATTTTAATGTCAAGCCAGATTGATTCTACTTCTTTTACTTTACTAGAATCATCAACTCTAGTAGTGCAGTACAAGCTATTTACATATACAAACACTCCGCCTCCCTGCCGTGATTCTCTGCAGTATGAGAACATGTTATACCCTTGTAACTCGAAATCCTGTAGCCTATCCCTATTATACCCCTCACTAACCCATGTCTCGGTTACACAAATGATATCAGGCTTTTCAAGGGCAACATAACACTCAAACTCATCAAATTTAGACCTAATACTTTGGGCATTCAGCAACACACATGTGATCTTATACTTTGAGCTGACTCTACTAATTCTGAGGGAATTATGATCTACTGTCCTATTCTGACATGAACTTCTACCAATGCTTACTTCCCGATGCCCTAGTACTAGCGTCCCTGAACCCCCCCCCCCCCCCCCCTCCTACCTAGTTTCCCTGAAAGACACTTCTGTAGGCATCTCCCAAAGCCCTTGCCCCCTCATCCGATAAGTGAAGCCCATCCTTCATATAGTACCTATGCCACTCATAGAACTGATCCCATAAGTCTACATAACTAAGCCCCATAGCTGAACATAAGTTCTGAACTGAGCTGTTCACAGACAGAGCTCTCGAGTACCACTCCTCACTGGCTCCACAGCGAGGGAGGATGCCAGTCACAATGACTGGTTTCCTGGACTCCTTCAACCTCTGCAGCAGGCTCCGGTATTCCGCTACTATTCTCACACTCTGCCTAGGTCCTATGTTGTTCACCCCACCTGTATTATAACTGTCTCCAGGCTACTCCTACCAAGTTCTGCCTCAATGACAGGGCCCATATCAACTACTCTTGCCCCCGGTTTGACTATACATCTGTCCCTCTTCCCACAGAATGTTCGCCTTAAGGGCCTTACCCTTGAGTCCCCAACCACTAAATGCTGAATCTCTTCCCTGTCACTTTCAGCTGCTGACTCTAACGCACTGAACCTATTTGCTATTGTAACCTGCTGATGTTCCCTGGGGCTGTACTGCCTGACTCTACCCTGAACTTTTGTCCATCCCTCCTGATCCCCTTCCCTCTTCCTCCTCCAGATTCTGCTACCACCCTCCATTACCCAGCACCCCTCCTCATCCTTACTGTCTGTGGCCCTAGCATTACTTTCCACAATGTTGAGTCTCCAGAAACGTGACCCTCCAACACACTTCCAAACCCCAGCCGCACTATCCACCTTTGCCTTATCCTCCTCCCTTATGCCCCTATCAGAGCTACCACTGGTCCCTGATCCTGTAGGCTCCTTTTCTGACCCCCTAACCACGATCTGCGCATACGTTCCTTGGTCAGGAGCTACACCCTCCTGCGGCTCATCTCTACACCTACACTTACTTAACTGCGCCTCAAGCTCCGCTACTCTAGCCTGGAGGGCCTCTAGCTCTGCTACCTTCGCCTGCATCCTAGTCATGCTCATTTGAATACACTAGTAACTTAGGTATATAACTTAGGTACTATGCACTTTTCAATACTTTACTAACTTAACTTAACTTTTTTTTGTTTTTTTTGTTTGTTTTTTCTTCTAAACCTTAACTAGATCTAGGTAAAGCTAGTGACGCAAATCAGCTATGAGTGCACCTAATACTAGACTAAATATCTAATCCTTAAATAAACTGAACACTAAATACACCTTAATTATCCCTAATTTTCTAAAATATCTACTTATCCAACCCTGCAACTAATAACACAAAAATAAGACTAAGACAATTTTGGCGCACACAAGCTAGAATGAAAAGTCCTTTAAAAAGCAAGTAAGAGGTAACAGCTAACTATGAATGCTTAAAAATAATACCTAAACGATCCACAAAACTAAATATCTAATCCTTATATCTAAATATAATGTGGTTCCTCAAAAAATACACAAAACAACAGAGCTATCCAACAGCTACTTAGCTTGGTTAAAGCGGGGTTAACCTAACCTAACCTAACCGCGCCATTAAGTCCGATCGGGTCGGCCTACAGCTCGTAGCCATTAATTCCGATCGGGTCGGCCTACCGCTCGTAGCCATTAAGTAGGGAGAAGAGCCAAGGGCCTCTACTGGAAGATGTGATGTCCCTATTGGGAGATGTGATGCCCTTTCTAATGGATGCAATGCCTCTAGTGGAAGATGTGATTACCCTAGTGGAAGATGTGATGCCCCTAGTGGAAGATGTGATGCCTCTACTGGAAGCTGTGATGCCCCTACTGGAAGATGTGATGTCCTTACTGGAAGCGGTGATGCCCCTTGTAATGCCCCCAGTGGAAGATGTGATGCCCCGAGTGGAAGATGTGATGCCCCGAGTGGAAGATGTGATGCCCCTAATGGAAATGTGATGCTCCTTCTGATGGCCGTGATGCCTTAGTGGAAGATGTCATGCATCTGCTGGAAGATGTGATGTACTTATTGGAAAATATATGATGTCCCTATTGAAAGGTGTGATGTCCTTATTGGAAAATATATGATGTCCCTATTGAAAGATGTGATGTCCTTCTAAAAGATGTAATGCCCGGAATGGAAGATGTGATGCTCCTGCTAGATTTGATGAAAGCTCAGGTTGAGTTATTTGGGGCGATCAAATAATTGTCGTGCTGCCCCCTTTTGTATCGCTGTAACTAGAGGATGGCAAACCTGTGCAGTGGTTTACCCGTTAACCCTATTAGTGTCGTTTTTTTTTGGGGGGGGATAAAACGACCTCCCCTAATGTTTTTCCGCTCCTGCCCCCAAACGAGGACCTAAAGATATGGCCATTAAACTTTTTAGTTTTCCTAAATATTTACTGGGCACATTTTAGCACAATGCTAAACAAAAATCGGCTCACCAGGGGCGGCATCAGGCGTGGTTTTGGGAGGCATGTTTTGGTTTACAGCGTGTCTCGGCTTTCAATGGGAATCAATTTCCATTCTCTAACCGTTGTAGATACGAGCTTACGACTTGCATGCCTTTTCTTGCTGCTCTTCGTAGACTTGTTGAGCATTCCTTCATTTGTGGGGGGGGGGGGGGGATTGCGCATGGGCACATCCAGGAACGAGCTATGGAAGGCATTTTGGGGTCACTGGCATTACATAGAAATCTGACAGATAATCATTTCAAACTCAGTGAACCTTCTTAGCTATCCTTTACACACCTTGCGCGATTTTTTACTTCCATTTTGTCCCTGGAGTCGCCCACAGGCGACTCCAGGGACGGATTTTTTTTTCGGGGGGGGGGGGCATATGTTTCACTCCGTACAGTGTACACACACACATTGTGTTTAGTAACTCAAAGCGATATTTTGCAGTGGGTTATCTCGCACAATATCATCTGCATGTATCACAATTGTATTTTGTGGCATAGGTGGTCCCAGGGGTGGGGCGCAAGCGCATGACCCAGTGTTACGGGCGGCTCCAGAGATGAAATTAGGGGGAATTGTGGACCCACGACGCTGCAATTACATAACAAAATATATAAACTTGAAACTTGATGACCTGTTATAGCAATGCCTTGCACACGTTCCGTATTTTTTTCTTCTTCATTTTTTGGGTTGCCCAAAGGCGACTCCAGCGACAGATTTTTGGAGGCAAGCAGAATGGCTGGATCCAATGCACGTCACCAAAAACGATGGTAGAGCGCACGCCAGGGCCGGGCGGCGGCCCTCGTACCGGCACGCACGTGTGCGTCGCCTCCCGCCCCAGAGGGTGTAATTGCCCCTGGGGAGACCCGGGGCCCAGGGGACCGAGACAATCAGTCAACGGGGAGAAACCGATCACACTGGTCCCTAGGTCAAAGAAAAACATGCAAACACCTTCTATCCAGCAAGGCGACGCGCTAAAAAGCTTGTTCAGCGAGCAACAAGAGCTTCCTCCATTCCCCTCCCCTTTCCCTCCTGAGCACGCCACTGCACAAATAAAAACGGTCATTTTTTTACTTTTACATGCATACACATGTAATTATAAGCAGCAAAACAGAAATCAAAATCGGCAAAAATATTATAGTGACATCTTTAGATACCCCCCTTTTGAGTTGCCTGGAGACGCCATTGGGTTAATCTCCCCAAACTTTTAAAAGGTTTATATGTTACAGCATACAATTAGGTGGCGAAATACATCAATATGAAAAATTGCGTTCAAACAACGTCACATGGCCAATAATATAAAAATGCATGTTTTCCCCCATTTTGTGCTACCTGTATCTGCCACCCCCCCCCCCCCCCATGAATTTTTGTGTGCATATTGGTGAATATATAAATTTTATTCAAGCTGCAAGGAATCGAATGCCGCTCTCCCGGAGTGAAATGGTCCAGCGGTTTCCGAGATACGAAGGGGACCGAATAGCCCCCGCCGACAGTTTTGTATTTTTTGTTTAGCCCGACAGTAATATGGTTCACACGCCCACCGACGGGGGCTGATATCCGCCTCCCCCGGAGGTTTATCACGCCCACCGACGGGGGCTGATATCCGCCTCCCCCAGAGGTTTATCACGCCCACCGACGGGGGCTGATATCCGCCTCCCCCGGAGGTTTATCACGCCCACCGACGGGGGCTGATATCCGCCTCCCCCGGAGGTTTATCACGCCCACCGACGGGGCTGATATCCGCCTCCCCCGGAGGTTTATCACGCCCACCGACGGGGGCTGATATCCGCCTCCCCCGGAGGTTTATCACGCCCACCGACGGGGGCTGATATCCGCCTCCCCCGGAGGTTTATCACGCCCACCGACGGGGGCTGATATCCGCCTCCCCCGGAGGTTTATCACGCCCACCGACGGGGGCTGATATCCGCCTCCCCCGGAGGTTTATCACGCCCACCGACGGGGGCTGATATCCGCCTCCCCGGAGGTTTATCACGCCCACCGACGGGGGCTGATTTCCGCCTCCCCCGGAGGTTTGTCACGCCCACCGACGGGGGCTGATATCCGCCTCCCCCGGAGGTTTATCACGCCCACCGACGGGGGCTGATATCCGCCTCCCCCGGAGGTTTATCACGCCCACCGACGGGGGCTGATATCCGCCTCCCCCGGAGGTTTATCACGCCCACCGACGGGGGCTGATATCCGCCTCCCCCGGAGGTTTATCACGCCCACCGACGGGGGCTGATATCCGCCGCCCCCGGAGGTTTATCACGCCCACCGACGGGGGCTGATATCCGCCTCCCCCGGAGGTTTATCACGCCCACCGACGGGGGCTGATATCCGCCTCCCCCGGAGGTTTATCACGCCCACCGACGGGGGCTGATATCCGCCTCCCCCGGAGGTTTATCACGCCCACCGACGGGGGCTGATATCCGCCTCCCCCGGAGGTTTATCACGCCCACCGACGGGGGCTGATATCCGCCTCCCCCGGAGGTTTATCACGCCCACCGACGGGGGCTGATTTCCGCCTCCCCCGGAGGTTTATCACGCCCACCGACGGGGGCTGATATCCGCCTCCCCCGGAGGTTTATCACGCCCACCGACGGGGGCTGATATCCGCCTCCCCCGGAGGTTTATCACGCCCACCGACGGGGGCTGATATCCGCCTCCCCCGAAGGTTTATCACGCCCACCGACGGGGGCTGATATCCGCCTCCCCCGGAGGTTTATCGTGAATTGCTGACAAACGGCAAATTTGGCATAGTTATTTGAGCTTCAATTACCCACTTTGAGTAAACTTTTCAACCTCGGCTCATCTCAGTTCATGTCAAAAGGTAATTACAAATGTTTGCGATTACAAACGCAAGAAAATATTGCAAACCTCACAAAAAGCTATTTCACAAACATTCGCCACCTCTGAATTACCGATTGTAAAGAAAATTATAAACAGCAATTTTAGTCAGCAGAAAACTTTACAATTAAGAACGTTTGTATTAAACTTGATGCTAATGACAAATAATTGTATTGTTAACAAATTAATTTAACAAATATTTACATTGTGGTTTATTTGTTTATTCAATATAAAATTAGTTATAGGGAGAATAATAGTTTAATTAACATTTCATCGGAATGCAAACTCTGATCGTAAAAATACATCTTGGTAAGCAGTTAGAGTAAACAGAATTTGACCATTCACCAGGTGGCGGAGCATAACAACAGAACTACTCTTAAAAGAAAGATCGTTGAATTTCTCGACCATTTGTTCACCTAACCTAGCCGATTTCCTACGTCGTAAAGGGTGAAGGTTCACTACACATTGCACAAGACATCGTTGACCGCTGCAATTCTATCGCCATGCGGTTTCTCCGCGCGGAGGCGCCCCTCACAGCGCAAGGTAACTGTGGGGTTGGCGTCACCGTCCGGGGCTGGCGTCACCGTCCGGGGCTGGCGTCACCCTCGCGGCCGGGCAATCAAATCAAGGTTCAGGTTAGATCACCGTTGTTAATCAAGGTTCAGGTTAGATCACCGTTTTTTTTTTTTGATAACACTTCTTTACAAGTTTATTACACATATCACATATGTATGCACACTTAATTACAAAAGTCAAGCAGCACAGCGCTATTTAATGCCCAAACGCGTAGGTGACATTACAATAGTGGGACAGATTCAAATGGCACTCAAGATGGCTTATGATTTAAGCACCATGCACCTTTTATCCTTTTTTTACACGGCAGATAAAGTTATTAGAGCGGTACATCCCGATGAATGTAACATCGCATTGTCACATATGGTGGCCTCATTATTGTCCTTTGTCCTGCATATGCGGAAACGACATGCAGAGGGTACCGATCTTTCAACAGTCACGAGTTATTCAGGAGTGAGACAACAAGGAGGCCTTACCGAGGCTAGCAATCGAAGTGATGCCGGCAAATATTCCGTACATAGCACGTGTACATAGCACATAGCACATAGCCTTTGAATGGTGAGATAACAGGAACTGACGCCAGTTCCAATACACTTCATGAATAAAACCTTAGACGCGGAATACTGCGCAACAGAAACAAACATGATACCAAATCAGCAAATCGATTCATTTGGAGTTGACGTGACCACTGCGGGTCAATGGCCTGTAAAATGTTCACACAAGGAAATCATATTTGAAAATAAGGCTAAGATGGACTTATTGTTGTATTGTTGGTTTGGTGTTTTTGTATTTCGACATGATAATGTTATTTCCAGTGTACAGTACCATGGTAGTACAATATCCAGTTACAGCTTTGGCAGCCGGCACCCGCAATGAGGAAACGCAATCAGAACAAATTATGAGAAGGCAGACAGTTAGAACAAGTTGACAACCAAAATGTGGCGATAAAACATGAATATTTACCAGACCGACCGCAAGTGTGTCAAAATATGGACGTCCTTATCATCCAATTGGTATGAACACTGAATCAAATATGTATGAACTGAACATCTGAATTAATTCAACATCCTGGCGGCATGCGGGCAAAGTTCACTGACTTCTGAGCCTCACAAGAGTTGTGAAGCCGGCTGTATGTACCGGCTAACTATTCCAGCCAGCGGCCCCTTCAGGCACTCTCCTGGCCGGGCGGCGAGGGCGCAGCCTCTCCTGGCCGGGCGGCGGGGGCAGCTGCACGAACGTCGGACGAATGAAGAGGGTCACTCCGTCGATGGGGCCGCCTGAGACTCCTTGCCCCTGCTGCCCCTCCTGCACCTGCTGCCCCTGCTGCCCCTGCTGCCCCTGCTGCCCCCGCTGGTCTGCCGGTCCCTGGCCGGCCCCTGCGCCAGGCTGAGGGGCCGGAGGGGCCACAAGCGGAGGCAGCTGGATGAGGGTGGGCAGCATGAGGAGGAGCATCAGGCCGGTCACACCAGGCCGGGCGGCGATACCGCTGTCAGAGGAGCTGCGAGTCAGCTGGCCGGTCACACCAGGCCGGGCGGCGATACCGCTGTCAGTGAAGCTGCGAGTCAGCTGGCCGGGGTACGACCGAGCCCAGACCGAGGCCGAGGTCACTGACCCCGCTCCGACCGCCAACACCAGCGCCAGCGACAGAAACACCTTTAGGCTGGCTGGCAGTCCTTTTGGGGTCGCACCGGTCTCTGTGAATGGTTTTTCACCGCAGGCAGAAATCTTGATGTGCCTCTTTCCGACCAATAATATAAAATACTTGATTAAAAAGCCGGCCCCGCTTCAACGCAACTCACACGCGACTCAATCGATCACCGTTGTTAATCAAGGTCCAGGTTAGATCACCGTTGTTGGTCACCGGCGAGGGTGACGCCAGCCCCGGACGGTGACGCCAGCCCCACCGTTACCCAGCGCAATCGGTAAGGTGCACTGGGACCTCAAAGCTGCAGATCCCTGTTCGCATTTCTCGGGAAATAGTTTTTTTGGGGGCAGCTATACCTATGCATAACTAAACCATTACCCTAACAACCTCGGCAACGTAACAACCTCACCAAGAAAATAACCTGAACAGTCAAACAATGTCAACTGTCAATGCAGTTTCTGAAATTCAGAACCCCTGACCCACTGGAATTACAAGTTTGTTATTGCAAACATTTCCTCACTTCCGTCAACCTTTGAGAAATAGAACATGTGCAATTGCAAACATTTTTACAAACAATATCTTTGTAAAGTAGTTTGTAAATAGTAAATTGAGATTTACTGCCCTGGGGTTTTGTGAAATCCAAACTACAAACATGTGTAAAAATTATTTGTAATTACAAAGAAATTCTTTGTAATTACACACTTTTTTGCTTTGTGAAATAGGCTACAGGTCAATTTTTAAAAAGTTATTCCTGAAAAAAAATCGGCGATGTTTAGAATGTTTCAAGTTCAATGTCCTCTGCTGACTTAACTATAGACATAAGATCAAATATGATGAGCCTTAGTGACAGCAAATTCAATTTCCTTTCGAACTATTTTTCCGCGCGTCGCTAGCTCTTTTAGTTCTCGAAATATAGACGGATGTGTTAAAGGGATTATACGGGTTTCCGTCCTGAAATTAAATGCACCCTTTTGCAGTTGTATGAGCTTTAAACACGTTTAAGACATATAACAGGGACCTCAATATTGGTCTATTATTTCAGAAATTATCAGCGTTAAAACTTGGTCGTTTTTCGAGACTAGTATCAGATAACGAGTACTTGATCGGCACTACTGTCCACCACTTTTATCTTAACCCGCGCACTGCAGGGGCTTTGCGCCGAACACGAACTGCAGGGGGGTGATTTCCGCCCCCCCCCCCCTGAGATCTCGAAAACTACGCTACGTAGCGAGAAGCGGAAAACGGAATTTGATAGCTTGATACATGTTCTATCGAAAGTATTTAGTATTGTTTTAGGTCAGGTCAAAATTGAGGTCACCAGAGGTCATCAAAGGTCAAATTTTCCAGTTTTTCCTGTTTTAGGACATCGCTCCAGATATTCCCATATATCTCAGAAACTATGCTAGTTAGAAACAAACTGAAAAAAATCAAACGCCAGCCAGTGAAATTTGCAATCGCTAGGGTGTACTCAAATTTGATCTAAAGTCAATATTTGAGGCTCCAGAGGTCAACAAAGTAAAACATGACGTTTTTTTGCTAAATCGTTTTTCGCTATTAACTTCTTATGTAATAAATATAACGGAAAACTGCTTACGCCATTGTGTTTATCTTGTAAAGGTGCTTTGAATGATGTACATGGTGACCTTGTTAAGTTAACTTAAAAATTTGACCTCAGGTCAAGGTCAAGTGATGACCCAAGTAGGGCATGTTGCATATGGGAAGACGTGTCTCGACGAGACAAACACATTGATGTCTGTTTCACTCCTCTATCTTAATTATGTCGGAAGTTATTGACAAAAAAAGTGATGGTGACCTCGCATGACCTCAAATGACCCAATAGGGGTCACTGAACAAAACTTACACTTGGATCATCAATAATATCCTATAATAACATGATCCAGAAGTAATTGGACTAATAGCATGCATATCCTTGAAATAGGAAGCATTTGTATATTTCCCCATTGACTTATTATGGCGAGGTTACGAAATTGACCTGACCTTAGGTCACCGATATCAAACTTCCGAGATAAACGAATTGTAAGTACTTATGCCCTCATGACATCCTGTAAGTTTCAAACTGATCGGTGAAAAACTCTGGCTTTGGCACAACTGTAAACATTTTTGGAGGTGGGGTCACCTGACCTGGTCTGGTGACCTGACCTGAGATGACCCGAGGTTATTTTTTTGTTCAATGTGTGCGCAATTGATGTCCTGACAGGTGTGTTTTTCGCTATCCTTGAAAAACCTGAGGGGGGGGGGGCGGAAATCATCCCCCCCCCCCCCTCCCTGCAGTGCGCGGGTTAAGATCAATTTTAGAGTTTTGAATTATCTGCAAGTCCTACACTGGATCATAAAATTATAATACAATTCAAAACTGACGGGACTTTGTATTACTACACACTTTTCGTTGAGGTTTTGTGTTTTTGTGGTTTTCTTTTCTCTGGCCTTAATAGTTTGTTGCCGCTTGTCGCTAAGTTGCGTGGGTTTCGATATCTTAGGGGGCAGGCAGGTATCCGTCCCAATTCGTCGGTTCGATGTTGACGCTGACCCCCGTCGGTGCGCGTGTTAAACATGAACATTTTTATAGAAAAGGTCATTCTTGATGACCCAGGTGCAATTTTAGTTCAACGGTCCATACCAGGTCAGCTGAGGCCAGGCGAGGTCACCGGTGCTTTTTTGACAATAACTTATGCAAGACAAAGGTATGCAACTGACACCGTTGTGCTCGTTTCATCGTGATGGGTCTCTCAAATTATGCAACACGAACTACTTGGGCCACCAAGGATAACATTAAAATCATTGTCATAGCGTTATTGAAACCCGGTTTTCAAGACGATATTTCCTTTTGGATAACGCATTCAATACTTCGAATACAATACGACAACTTTACAGCGGTCAGCAGAAAACCGGTACTGTGTGAAAACTGCGTTGAAGTGTGTCTAAGTGACTATGCCAGTTGGCCCACCAATCTTCAATCTTGATGACTATTCATAAAATCCTTAGTGATGCCCCTTCACCTGATGATGCCCCCATTTTGTGATGCCCCTGTCGGAAAATGCGGTATGCTCTAAAAATCCTGGCTACGACCCTGATAAGAGCACGCGAAACATGACAAGATATTGTATCAAGGGTTAAGTACGCTGCTAGAGAGTGTACCCGAACGACACTTGTGATAGACTTCGCCTCCTGTTGTCTAGCAGCCGATCCTATTGGTCATGCTGACGTTCATCCTGCCTCCTCATCAGCCAATCACGTTTGGGGAATTATGAACCCGGCGCACTTTTGAATGCATGGCACTTATGCACTCTGGTCACCTATGCACTCTGGGAACTTATGAATCCTGGGCACTTGTGAATCCTGGGCACATATGAATTGTGACTCTTATAAGCTCTGGCACTTATGAATCCGTGGCACTTATGAACGGTCCTCGAACTGTGGAGGTTGGGATAGGGAGATTAACATTACAAATTTTACCTCTTTTACGACTTAAACCTATTTGATGTCTGTACAACGTAATTAACGAGCCGCAAAAAAGTATCGGATACAAGCTGGCAAGGAAAGACAGGCTCCAGGGAAGAGGCGGCCGGTAAGACAACCAAATCCAACTCAGGAATCAAGCTACAAAAAGGTATAGCGAACCCTGATTTGAGCTGCTTAGAGTGTGGCCGGAGCTGCGAACAGTGTGGTGGATGTCTTGAATGGGCCTACGTGTGCTTTATGGACATAGGTGGAGAACATAGGTGGTAACATAGGGACATAGGTGGTAAAAACGTCCGTGGCTGTTCAGCCAGGACCGGTGCCACCGGTTTTCGGATGGAGGGGCATATTTTTACGAAAAGGGGCCCTGCGCCCAAACGAGCCCAACACAGTAAGATGCAGGGCTCGTCTAACATGTTAACTAGGGGGCAACCCTCCCCCGCCCCAGTCACGGCTCCAGCCCTACCCCCTAGTCGAGGAAAAAACGGTCACTGGGGGGGGGGCAAGTTTAAACAGGTGATAATTATTGGCGAGATGCACATTTTAACTGTTCTGTGCAAGTTATAGGCTAGGGATGTAGGATCCTATTCAGTTGAGGTGGCTTCAACCCCCCCCCCCCCCCCCCACTTGGACGAGGAAGTGGGTCAAGTCCGGAGATAAATCTGTATTTGCGGGATTTGCATGGTATTTAAAGCGATTTTTCCCAGCTCCGCCTCCCACCCCCAAACTTGTCTAGAGAAGCTACAGCCTACACCCCTGTTATAGGTCATACGACCAGATGCACACACATGACATATACAATACATATGTAGTTATTGTAATTGATCCATGACATATGGTGTATAATGACAATAAGAACTCAAACGATGTTTTATATTATAGGTATTCAATCAATCAATCATTCAATATTTATTAGGCGTCACAATGTGACAAGTACATACATAAACATAACAGAGACAGAAACAGAACACCAGCAGTGAGTATACCTACTCCTCATCCGTCTGCTTGGACGGAACTGGGTTGGCTTTGGTAGCCTCCTGAAAATATTATAGTATATAGTATTAGCAAAGCTTTCGATGACAAGTATCATGATCACTGCGAGATGCTGAAAATGAAAGAAAACACACCGTAGCGGAAACCGACGCAGGTCAAATAGGCCTATTTCTCAATAAAAGCATGCACATTTTTATGACACTACTGATAGTTTTGCCGAATTGATCCCATCTTTGAGAATCGCACAGCTTAAAGATATTCACTTACCCAGTTTTCAGCATATATTTTGGAACTTAGATGTACTGGAAAAGCATGGATTAGTGTTGGACATTACTCCAAAACCTTAAATCAAGTAAATGATGAATGTCATGTCATATTAATTTGAACCATCCTGCAAGGAACGCCAATAAAGTGATAATAGTTCATAGTTATGTAGGCATTTTTAAACTATGATGTATATTTCATGTAGGTACAGATGCCATTTGCAAGCTAAATTTGGAAATTTAGCCACACTGTTCCATTCTGGCTGTCATCTGTCAGCACAATTAACCCGCCGTTGCCATGAGGGTCCCAGGACCAGCCGAACGCTGGGGGGGGGGGGGGGGGGGGGCTGGGGGATCTTCCGAACCAATGATCGGAGCGAGACGCGCAATGCGACATTCGAAAGCACTTGAATGAAACGCTTCTAAAGCATACTCAAAAGGTTCACATTGAGGTCACATGTCAGGTCACGGTCAGGTCAAAGGGCAAAATCGAGGTATTTGAGTGTATGGGACATAAGTACTTTCCATCCAAAGTCTTCGATTGCGACCTAGATCACCCAAAGTGCTCTCAAAGGTATAATACACATCCCGCATGAGCTAAAATAAGATCGTTGGCAAAAGTCAAGGTCAAGATCAATATCACAAAAGGTCACCATGTGCAAAATATTTACGAAAGTCATGCGACATATGTTTTATGGGTTATTTTACACGTATAATTCGATAGAGATAGTGATTTTACCACCTTACTTCATTTAAGTGAAGTTAGTGTAAAACTCAGGTCACGGTCAGGTCACATAAAGTCAAAATTTGAAATTGATGAATATCAAAAACATGTTTCTGGAGCAGTTTTCCTCAGAAATGCAGCAGTGACGTTAATTTGTTCGCACCCGGTCATCAATAACATTACAAAAACGTCATGAGTTACCCAAATACTTTAGAAGCCACAAGTCAGTCAAAAATGGTGATTTTGTTTAAAATATTTGTTTAGGAATTTCCCATGTGTTGTTCTAATATATTTCACCTTTTTTAAATATCTTTAAAAAAATGAATGTGTGTGGGTTTTTTTTTGGGGGGGGGGGGAGAGGGGGCACACAACAAAGTGTAAAAACTTCGAGGTATCCATTTTGTGGCCCATGCTATTTTGTGTTTATCTTTTGAGGTTTTTTATTGCATTTTTCTCAAAATATAACCTTTGTACGGTCTGTTACATTTTAGCTGATTTTTTTCGTCAAACTCGTGTGTAATGACACCACTAAATGCGCTATATCTCAAAGATTGTTCAACGAAATTGCTCCATTTTTGCAAATAAGACGTAAAATTGATGTGAGAAAACCTGCTTAAAGTTTCACGTTGATACTGCTATTTTTTCTTAGCTATTGCGAAAGTTCGTCGGGAGGGGTGGGGGTGGCGTGTTTGGAAATAGCAACGAAGTTAAGGAGGAGGCTGGTACTTAGGGAGCCATAAGTCAAGTCAAAAATAAAGATATTGCTTTGATTTTTTTGGAGGGCATCGTCCATACTTGGTTCTCCAATATATATTCCGTTTTTGAATATGTTTGAAAAGTTTTATTTTATGGAAATTGTTCCCCCCCCCCCCCCCCAAAAAAAAAATGCATCCCAAAATAGAAAAAAATTATAATATATTCAAAAACCGGAAGATATATTGGAGACCCAAGTATGGACGCTGACGCAAGTATGGACGCTGTACCCCCCCCCCCCCCTCCAAAAAAAATCAAAGCAATATCTATATTTTTATTGACTTATGTACTAGCCTACTAAGTACTAGCCTCCTCCTTAACTTGTTGCTATTTCCAAACCCGCGTGGGGTGGCGTTAAACGTCCCCCAGTCAATGGTGGGTTAATAACAATGTATAATTTGGCTGCTTATCAATCATCTCAACATAATTGTTTGAATGCACAACTATTTATTTTATGCATATTACTGCCCGTTTTAACTATATCAATTATGGAAAAACCAGAGTAAGTGTGACTGTTAGTGGACAAGAACGGGTGGAATCAAAATAAGTCATCTTAAGCCTGCCCCCCCCCCCCCCCCAGTCAAATTTCCTTAGACGAGTCCCTGGTAAGATGCATAGCCTGGATTGTCTCTTGGGGAAATGCAACCTCATATTTTGCCGTGTCAGGAGAGTCGGCGGGAGTTGGTGTGCGAACGTAACTATTTTAAAAGTCTCCTCTTTCCATGTAAGTCAGTG
Organism: Chirona hameri; assembly: GCA_036785665.1. Taxonomy (NCBI): domain Eukaryota; kingdom Metazoa; phylum Arthropoda; class Thecostraca; order Balanomorpha; family Balanidae; genus Chirona; species Chirona hameri. Next base: position 4,343 of record JAXIVJ010017884.1, on the reverse strand, counting down.
GCCAAAAAGGGCACCGCTGTCGGTTGCATTGGACATTAGAGGCGATGTAAAGCTGCCCCTCCCGCCCCAGATGCACACACCTGTCACCTACAGTCGACGCAAAAACAAAAAACATTGGAAACGCAATAAGAATATTGACATTGTAACGGGGTTCCTCGGTGAGGATATGTTGCACACCACCACACCACACCTCCTCCTTCAGAGGATATGTTGCCCCGGAAAAAGACGTGATCGTTTCCGATGTATGATGGGAGAATATGAAGAGGATGTTATATTACCCTGATAAAGAGTGACGATAGACTATTTCAAAACTATTTTTGCGAGAATAAGGTTTGGTATAGGGGGACAGAACTGGCAAGCAGCACTATCGAAATGGGCCGAAAAAACGTTTGCTCTTCGTTGCCTCTTCTGCGAAAAAAACACCTGGTTTGTAATTTCGACTGATAAAAGGCCAACGATCCGCCCGTCATTAACCCGGCATTGACTGGGGTCTCAGCAGAACGCCATTGACTGGGGGGGGGGGGGGGGGGGGCGGTAAACGCCCCCTGGTTATCTTCCGAACCAATGATCGCAGCGAGACGCTCAAGGCGGCAATCGAAAGCTCTCAATGAGACAAATCTAAAGCATGCTCACAAATGTCAAATTGAGGTCAAATGTCAGGTCACGGTCAGGTCAAAGGTCAAAATCGGCGTATTTGAGTTTATGGGTCATACTTTCCATCCAAAGCTTTCGATTGCGACCAGTTTCACCCAAAGTGCTGCCAAAGGTATGCTACATATCCCGCATGAGCTAAAGTGAGATTGTTGGCCAAGGTCAAGGTCAAGGTCAGGTCACAAAAGGTCACTATGCTCAAAATATCTACGAAAGTCATGCAACACATGTTTTATGAGTTATTTTCCACGTATAATTCGATAGTGATAGTCATTTTACCACCTGACTTCATTTACGCGAAGTAAATGTCAATTTCAGGTCAAGTTCAGGTCCCCGAAGGTCAAAATTTTACATTGTTAAATCTAAACAAAAAAGAAAAAAGGCATGTCGCTAAACCAGTTTTGTCTCATAAATACAGTGGTGACATTTATTTGTCTGTATCTAGTCAATAAAAGACAAAGATGCCATTTTAAAATATGACCTCATGAGTTAACCATACTTTAGATGTCATAAGTCAGTCAAAAATGGAGATATCAGTTTGAAATTTGGCATAGTAGTTGCCTAGGTATGGTTCTCTGACATATCTTCCGGTTTTTTGAATATTTTAGAAAATTTTGATTTTGTGATAATCTCCCCCCCCCCCCCCTGGGGTGAATAATCACAATTTCACCCCAGGGGGTGAAATTGTGATTATTTTTATTATTTGTCATTTTACGTCTGATTACGACAGACGTAAAATTACACGCCCTGGAGGGGGGTGATTTCGCCCCCCCCCCCCCTTATGATCTCTAAAACCACGCAACGTAGAGACAAGCAGAAAACGACGTTAGATAGCTCTAAACAAGCTCTTTCGAAAGTATTTCGTTCATTTTTTTATCAGGTCTATATTGAGGTCAACAGAGGTCATCAAGGGTCAGATTTGCAAGTTTTCAAAACTTCGCTTCGAACACCCCCAAATATCTCGGGAACTATGATAGTTAACAGCAAACGAAAAAAAATAACAATAGAAATCTCTTAAAAAATGCAATCGCATAAGTGTCCTCAGATTTGGGCTCAGGTCAATAGTTTAGGCTCAAGAGGTCATCACATGTCAAAAAGGAGATTTTTTTGCAAAATAGTTTTTCGCAAATAACTTTTTACTTAACAAAGATAAAGCAATAGTTTTTCGCCATCGTGTTTGTCTTGTCAAGGCGCTTCGAATAATATTTATGGTGACCGGGTTAGTTGAACTTCAAAATTTGACTTCAGGTCAAGGTCAAGTGGTGACCCAAGTTGGCCATTTTGAATATTGGGAGACGTGTCTCGAAGAGACAAACACATTGGTACCATTTTCTCTTCTCTATCTTTATTATGTCGATAGTTATTGACAAAACAGTGTTGGCGGTCACGAAATTGACCTGACCTTAGGTCACCAATATTACAAATCTGAGATAAAAAATTGTTGGAATCTATGACCTTATGAAATCCAGCAAGATTGAAACCGATCGGCCTAAAACTGTGGCTGTGGGACTACTGCAAACGTTTGGGAGTTGAGGTCATCACGTGACCTGGTCTGGTGACCTGACCTGAGATGACCCGAGTTCAAGAATTTTTCATAATGTGGGAAGTTTATTGTTGAACAGGTGTGCAAAAAACGGCGGCGCTGCGCTCCGCCGTTTTTGCGCTATTCTTGAAAAGCGGATTTTGCCCCCCTCCAGGGCGCGTGTTAAAGTGGTTGCTTTTATTGATAAGCTAAAGCATTGTATTATATACAGCCAGAGACAAACCTGTACAAAACTCCTCATGTTGAAAATAAATGAACCACTATGACTATTGTTTTAAAAAATTGAGGGTCGCAACCACTAACTAGGCCTTCGTTGGGTGCATAAGTTAACTGCTAATTCGGTTACCTTTGTATTCAATGTTTGTTGATTGTTAAGGATTGTAGAGTACATAATCATAATAGACAGAGTGCATGCCAGACAGAACTCTGCAAGACATATTTTCCATACCATTTCGTCAAAAAGCAATGCCGGGTTTTAGTGGGGACCGAAATTCGTTACCAAGTACTTGAGAGTACCGGTCGTTAGAAGCGTGGAACGCTTATCAACTTTAGCTTGAAACATCTCTCGGCAGGGATTTGTATATGCAAAATGCGATCAATTTACAAAATAATTTGGCATCGTCTGTCGATTTCAAGTAATAACTCCATTTTTGTGGTAAAAGGTCAATATTTCCCTCAACTCGTTGAAACGCGGGAAGGCTGGCCGATAGCCCGGAACAATTAAAACATTGGCGGTTTGGGTATCCTAATGCCAATGTTGTTTGGTTACTTTATCGGTATGATATGAGAAGAAAATACATACATAATATGTATTGAATTGATGAGTACATACATCATTTACGACCTATGATCATACAACGATAACGTGTATGTCAAATATAGCGTAGAACAAAGCCGGCTCTCGTCGGGTGTGGCGCGGTTGTCCGACCGGCCCTACTCAGCGGTCGTTTGACCTTGGTTTGACAGACATTTTGGTGACTATTGGGCGTCACGAGCAATGGGCCACTTTCCAAATGTCGTAGGGGGGGGGGGGGGCGGAGGGGGGGGGGAGGCATTAAGACGTCGATGCTTTCCATGTAACGCCCATATGCGTAATGTTAAAATCCGTAAATGTTGGGGACCACCCGTCCCCCGTTCCTCGACTTTCGACGTCCATCGTAACGGGTAATGTTACGATCGACGTCCATCGTAACGGGTAATGTTACGATCGTGTTATACCGTGCTTTATGCTCTGATTACAAGTGCATCGATCACTTTATTCTTACTTAAACTAAAGTGAAAAACAAACATTGTCATGCATGTGTATTACATATAGTTATTTGGTGCAAATTGGTCGACGAGATTCAATGACAGTGCATTACTTCTCATTGTGCGGGCCTTCAACAGTAATATGTTCTCACATGATGCAATTGCTGGAAGTTAAAACTTAATTCAGGTCACAATTCACATAAATATTACATATAATACCTACTATCCAAAAGATCCCACATTTTACGCACTACATGACGCACAAAACAGTATCTACAGCAAATATACATAACATAGCTCATATCGTTCGAACACAGATCACATATAAAATAATACGTACCCACATACAAACACATATACTTTTATCCATATCTCGGCTTCCAGCATCGCACACGGCTGCAGCACTCCACATTTCGTGTGTAAATGATCACATGCAACAAACTCTCTCGCACGGCAAAACAGCAAGACTGCAACAAGCTCTTTCATAGAAGGTGGAGGCGCCCGAAACGTTTCTTGGAACAAATGCGGCTGTGTACTTAATACTTATCATCACACTTGTCCTGAGGTCTGACATGCAAGCGGGCGAGACAGTGAAGCCTTCAGTCTCTGCCTGAAATAATGACTCCATACCTGTTCCCAGGCAGAAATCCGTGTAAATATTGGGTGGGTATTGGGTGAATTAAGTAAAAGCAGTGGCATCACGCCGTCTTTACATTCTCGTGACTTCCTCCATTGTGCAAGCACCTCTTCCACGTACCATGTTCTGTCTTGATCGTGTCCGCGGCTTCAGTTTTATCACATAATCAGTATCAATAACAGCGTATTAACAGCTTAGCTCTGGTTGTTTTTCTTATTGAAAAACACACTTCTAAAGAATAGTGTTGTTTCTAATAGGCTTGCA
>JAXIVJ010017883.1:0-24896 GCA_036785665.1 Chirona hameri | reverse complement strand
TCTTAATACAACAGCGAACATTGCTATGGCTTGACTTTGGGACCGTAGGAGTTATGTGACCTATACCTTATAACACAGATATACTTTTCAAGGTCAAGTCTTGACGAATTTGTACGCTTCGGCTTTGGGCGGGCGCCAATACCATAGCCAAACGGATGAGAGCGGCCATCATGAATCTAGTACTGAGCACAGCTGGGACCAACTATTTGGAGTCAGAAATAAATACAAAATGCTTTGCCGATACACTGCTTTAGATGTTGCAGGAGCAAGTTTGAGCTTGAGCATACATGATTGTTGACATAGGTGTAGGAATAGGGGGCAGGGGGGGGGGGGCAGCCGCCCTCCCCCCCCCCCCCCCCCCAACATTTTGGATTTTAACATTACGCCTATGGGCGTTGCATGGAAAGAATCGACTTCAGAAATGCCTCCTGCCCCCCCCCCCCCCAACTTGAACATAGTCCTACGCCTTGATCTCCACCATTCATTTAAGTTGCTTTTTAGAAATCCTCCGGAGGTGGCAATATCCCTTTAAGGGAGATAATCACCTTCTTCCACAAAAATGGAGTTAGCACCTGCAATCGATAGACGAGGCCAGAATATGATGTAAATTCATCACATTTTGCATATAAACATTCCTACCGAAGGATATTGGCAGTTTCCTACCGATAAGCGATCCACGCTTATGTCGGTCGGTACTCAGCAAGTACTCGGTAACGAATGCAGCAAATGAGCCTCCCTACGCATTGCTATTTATAATGAAGGTATGCAATATGTTTCCTGCACTCTATCTTTTGCGAGTATGTGCCATTTTTGTATGAACAATCAACAATCATTTGATAAAAGTGCAGTGACATCGACAGTTTAGCTTGGCACGGCCGGCCGGTGACAAGCTAAACTACGGCGAGCTATTTAGTGTCGGCGATTTGTTTACAAGTGCCCATTCAACAACGTTGGACAGATTGATGCAAAAGCGCTAGATGTTGCGTTTTCCAATAGTGGAGGGAAAATACCGATCATTAATTTTCCCAAACTTCCAACTTTGAATTAGGGAATAATTTTATTTAATTCTGAAATTTAGATAACAAGATTGTAATACCATAATGGTAGCCAAATAAATTATTGCTAACAAAATCAAATAGGTGATTATCTCCCTGAAAGTGGTAACCGGCCATTTCAGGTCGGCATGGGGGCCCTCCCAGGCTTGGCAAGGGTTCTACACTTCGGCGTGAATAATCGTTTTCGTTATGCCAGAACAGCAAAGAAGCTGCTTTGGAGGGGCCAAAGCCCAGTCACACAATTCTAAACAAATAATCGGATTTCGATTTTTCACGCACGAATAGGTGATTTAAAACAAACTTTCCTTCGTAAAAAACGTAGATTTGCATTCAAATTAGGAAATGCGCCATTTTGGGCCGACTACAGGTCATTTGGGAGACTGGCCCTTCGGGCTCCTTGGATACGCCAGTGGCCAGAAAACATTGGGGGAGCACCTTTGGGGGGGGGGGGGGCCGAACTCAACATTTGGGGGGCCACTCAAAAGTATATAAATCGACACCTACGCCTGCACGTATACCATATCAAGTAATCTAAGGGCGGAAAGTATGGGGGGGAGGGGGCGAGAGCCACATGCCGAAACTCAACATGGGGAGGGGCCGAGGGCATAGGCGTACACAAGGAGGGGAGGCAAACTGGGCAATTGCCCCCCCCCCCCTGAAGGTCTGTACGTGCCCCCTTTGGTCGAAAAAAATTAATGATTTTTTCCTTTTTTTATGAGAAAAATTGTGAAAATATGCCCTTTTAAAATCTAGTGGGCCAAATCCGGTGAGTTTGTTTTGGGTGGGGTACTTTATGCCCCCCTGTGCAAAAATTGCCCCCTCCTGGAGTAAATCCTGGGTATGCCACTGGGCCAGGGTCCCCCAAAAGTATATAAATCGACACTTATAATGTGAAGCCTCAATGCCAGCCATTCCCGTCCGCCGCCGTCTCTTACGAACAACACAGATGTATCCGAAAGTCCTATGTTGTCCCACCCGATATCCAGTGCCCTCCGGGAGGCGGGAACCGGGCAACTATCCCGTTCGAAATATGTATTCACACCGCATCGAGCCGCGTGCGGCGATAGCCGAGTCGGACCAGAGGTCCAGCGACGTCATTGCTAATCTTTGCCGCTCGGCAACCGACAAATGGGGAATCCCGTAATGACACCCCCTGGAGGAGTATTCTATGACCGTGATCGAAGCGAGCATGTCGTCTGCTGCAGTGAAATGCTCTTTTATGTTGCGATCCGCTCGGGCATTGTGTGAAGCTCAGGTAATTTGTGAAGGTCTCATGCAAGGAAAAACTGTAAACGCTTGCTTGTTCTTCGAGGGACAGTCATTTCCCCTTTTTAGATAGTTTGAAGAGACCATCACCGCGTCTTATTTGTCACGGAATGGATCTCGGTTTGTATTTCAATTTCAATTTAGGGAGTATTCATATATTATGCAACACTTTAGGGTTGGGGGTTGCAAACAACACTTCAAAGTGTAACAGGGGAAGGGGGGTTCACACAGGTGTCACATAATCCAAGAAGTTTGAATGCATTTTAGATGAAGCCAAATGGATTCATACAAATATAGGGTAAAAGTCCAATCTTCGGACATGTCCTAACTTCAGACTTGTCATGCTATCAGAATGCAGATGATACTGATGCACAGTGATTAAGTGTGGCAGCATTGTTTATATTCAAAGAGCATGCAAAGTTGGGTTAGGGATGTGCCCAGGGGTTACAGTAGTTTCCCCTACTGGTGCTTAGCAGCCTCTGGGCCTTTCTGGGCCTTGAATTGAATTATCTGAACTATCATTATGTTGTTCATGTTACAAAATACTTGCTTTGTATGTTTATTTGTACAGTGGGGTGGGGATTCAGACTGAGTGTTACATAAAGGGTGTTACTTACAGGCATGGGCCATGCACCAGGCATTTTTATTGGAGCCCCCATGACTTTCGTAGATATTTTGTGCATAGTGACCTTTTGTGACCTGACCTTGACCTTGACATTTACCAACAATTTAACTTGCGATGTGAGATGTTTATCATACCTTTGGCAGCACTTTGGGGTGATCATGGTCGTAATCCAAGGCTTTGGATGGAAAGTATGACCTATACACTCAAATACATCAATTTTGACCTTTGACCTGACTGTGACCAACATTTGACCTCACTTTGATTTTTTTAGTATGCTTAGATTTGTCTCATTGACAGCTTTCAAATGCCGCCTTGCACATCTCACTGTGATCATTGGTTCAGAAGATATCCAGGGATAGTTTAACGCCCCCGCCTCCCCAAGTCAATGGTGTTCTACTGAGACCCCAGTCTTAAGCAGTATGTCATCCATACACCTCACCCAGTAGTCAGGACCACACAAACCGGCACCACAACACTACCAGGCTGTAAAGCCAGTGGATTTTGTGTCTTGTATTTACTGCGCCAGAGACGTTTCAGAATATTCAGCTGCCATATGAAGCAAATTCAGGTACCATTCGATAAACTTCCTGCGAAAGACGTCAAATATATTCATATTTTCCACTTTTCAGTTTAGGAGCTTTCCAACATTTGAGATACTTTTAACATGCGCCCTGGAGGGCCTCTGATAATTACATGCCTGGAGGGGTCGGATTTCGCCCTCCTTCCCCCTATGATCCTCGAAAACCACGCAACGTAGCGACAAGCGGAAAACGACGTTAAATAGCTCGAGACAAGCTCTTTCGAAAGTATTTCGTTCATTTGTTTTTCTCAGGTCAATATTGAGGTCACCAGAGGTCATCAAGGGTCAGATTTTCAAGTTTTCAAGACTTTGCTTCGAACACCCCAAATATCTCGGAAACCATGATAGTTAGCAGCAAACAGAAAAGCAATACAAAGCCCTTGCAAAAATGCAGTCGACCTAGATGTCCTCAGATTTGAGCTCAGGTTCAATAGTTTAGGCTCCAGGCAGAGGTCATCAAATGTCAAAAGGGTGATTTTTTTTTGCAAAACTGTTTTCGCCATAACTGTTTACCTAATGCAGATAAAGCAATAGTGTGTACGCCATTGGCGTTTGTCTCGCCAAGGCGCTTCGAACCATATGCATGGTGACCGGGTTAGGTCAACTGAGAAATTTGACCTCAGGTCAAGGTCAAGTGGTGACCCAAGTTGGGAGACGTGTCTCGACGAGACAAACACATTTGTACCATTTTCTCTTCTCTATCTTCATTATGTCGATAGTTGTTGACAAAACAGTGTTGGCGGTCACGAAATTGACCTGACCTTAGGTCACCGATATTATAAATCCGAGATAAACAAATTGTTGGTATCTATGACCTTATGAAGTCCTGCAAGATTGAAACTGATCGGCGTAAATATGTGGCTGTGGTACTACTGCAAACGTTTTGGAGTTGAGGTCATCACGTGACCTGATCTGGTGACCTGACCTGAGATGACCCGAGGCCAAGAATTGTACATAATGTGGGAAGTTCGTTTCTAAACAGGTGTGCAAAAAACGGCGACGCTGCGCGCCGCCGTTTTTGCGCTATCCTAGAAAAACCAGAGGGGTAGGCGGATTCAAGCCTTTTTTGCAGGCCTTTTGGAAATCGTCGCCTATAAACTTGTTAAATGCAGAATGTAGAATTAGGAGATGCAGAATACAAGGCAAATCTCCAAACTATGTGAAAATGCTATCACTTTCCGCCTCCGTCAAATAGGAAACGAGATTCTCAGCAAAAAGCATCTAATTGGTAGGATAGGGTAGGGCTTGCCCCAGGAGCGGCGGATTGCGGGGGGCAGGTACCCAAAATGCCCCGCCCCCCCTCAGTCGAAAATCCTGGGGGCGAAAAAGGGTCGTTTTGCCCCCCAGATGCCCTGGTCAATCTGTGGGGCAAAATGACCCTTTTTCCCCAGGATTTTCAACTGTGGGGGCATTTTGGGTACCCTGCCCCCCGCAATCCGCCGCCCCTGGCTTGCCCCACCCTACCCTACTTCATGACAAAATGTAATAGCAGATATGTGGTCATACTGGTTCCATTTGAAACCACCAGTACAACATTGCCAACCTCTTAAGTTAAAGGTTCTGGAATTATGAATATTGGACCCTGCATATCTCTTGGCAAATTATGGGAGGCAGATCTGTGATCCCAGTGGTTCCCTATACAAAACAATGTCCAAGATCTTGGATATCAGTGGATCCCTCGACAAAGTCCAAAAGAGGATACATGATCTCAGGGGAGCCTAGGTCCAGTTTCGAGAGATCTGATGCTTGGATTCATTTTTGGGAAACGCACACACACATGTCGCCTATAATTATATTGAGGTCACCAGAGGTCATCAAGGGTCAGATTTTCAAGTTTTCAAGACTTTACTTCGAACACCCCCAAATATCTCGGAAACCATGATAGTTAGCAGCAAACAGAAAAAGCAATAATACAAAAAAAAAATGCAGACATGCAACACCATAGAGGATGTTGTATGGTCGTCTGTGTGATTCTGTATTTGTGTTTGTGGTATCAAATTAATGATTTGCTTCTTGTTTCCAGGCTGCTATTAGTAGCACTTTTGGAAGTACTATCCACCATCGGAATTATGGAGGAAAAGTAAGCAGCCTCCAGTCCACTGATGCTTATCTGGCGTTTTTATTTCACACTAACTTCATTGGTGGTTGAGCAACTGTGTACTGTGAATTGTGGTCATCATGAGTTGTTGTTTTCCTTGAAGCACGTTGATTGGTAGAAACAAAACAATTATGTTCTGTCATTATTCTTATGAGTGATATGAGATAACTTCCTACTACATGGGGATACGAAAGTGTTGTATCAGTTAATCGTCATTGTTAGTTAATACATCCTTGTATTTTTTAAACGTGTGGATTCGTTTTTCCATTTCACATAATGCTTACTTTAACATTTTATCATATCAAACATATGTTATTGCCTGCCTTTCACATGGCCAAAAACATTTTGATGGCAGCCCAGTCTCTCCATTTGGTAATGTTGACAGCGTTGTTGCTGCTGTGTGCATCGCGGCGTGTTTTGGCGCTTACTACGGCGATCAATTAGCGTCCGGGCTCTGTCACACTGCTATGCTTGCGGTACGTGTTGACAGAGCTCGTAGCTATCTAGGCAGGTACGTTTCAGGGCTTCGTAACGACGCCGATGCGCTGTGTTCGCAGAGTGTGCTGGCCAAATACGGCGGTCGGTACACAGTGTCCATGCTGCCCGGAGCTGGCATCGGTCCGGAGATGATGAACCACGTCAAGGAGGTCTTCAGGTGAATCATTGCTATGTATCTTAGAGTTGATGTTGTGTGTTTCATTACTAGTCTATTCAAATGAGACGTTCGCAGAATGGGCGATACTGCAGAAATGTGAAGGTGCCGTCATTTAGGGTAACTTTAGCCATAGGCGTACCCAAGGGGGGGGTGCAAACGGGGCAATTGCCCCCCCCCCCCCCGAGGCCCTGAAGGTACGTGCGTGCCCCTTTGGCAGTATGTGCCCCTTAATTGGAAATGGGGTATTTCGAGCACCATGTGATAACAGGGGTAATAAATCATCCATTGGAGGGTCGGCGGGGATCCTGGAAGATCGGCTGGGATCTTCGAGGATCGACCGGGGCACCTAGAGGGTCGACGGGGCCCTTTGAAAACCCATCTGGGGATTCGTGGATGAACGACCAGGGCCCCTGGAGCGACGGCTGGACCCAGGGAAATTTGTCCCAGACCCCTGAAAAGGGCCTATTGCAAATCGATGGCCCAACACTGGATTTGGTCCAGTTTGTTTTGAGGGGGCCCCATTTTCAACTTTTGTTTTTATAAGACAATTTATGTCCTAAAATTATCCTCACCTGGGGGCACCCAGGGACGGATACAAGGGGACCTTTTGCGCAACGTGGGGGCCCCTGAGACAATGAGTAACCCTTCTGTCGGTCAGGGGGCCCACAAGGTAGTGGTATTGAGTACAGGGGTCCCTGGTGCCAGACAGGGCATCGGAGTCCCGGTACAAGATGGGAGCCCCATTAGCTGGAAACAAATAGCACGCCCCCCCCCCCCCCTAATGACAGCCAGAGGTCTCCTCTTGCCGGCACCTCGGGTGGGGGGAGGGGCCTGATACTATCAGAAACCCCGTTGTCGGTCAGGGGCCCCCTGGTAGTGGTACTGAACACAGGGGGGCAGGGGTATTGAACACAGGGGGCCCGGGCAGGGGTATTGAACAGGGGGGGGGGGGCGGTCCTAGGCAGGGGTCCCGTGCCCGTCAGTTGCCCCATTAACTGAAAATGAATAGGTACAGGGCCCTCGAATGACAGTCTAGGGGCCTAACCACAAAATGTAAAAACTCCGGATTTGGCACGCTATATTGAGTGGGGCCCCATTTTCAATTAAATTTGTACGCATATTTTGTTTGCCTTCAGATTGCCCGAGGGGGCTATAGCCCTGACCCCCCCCCCCCCCCCCCCCTCCCCTCCCCTCCCCTCCCCTCCCCTCCCCTCCCCTCCCCTGTCGGGAGGGTCGGACGGAGTCTCGGGGTTGTGTCCGCTGTCCAGATTGTTGTAATGCATTGGTCACAGACATTGCCTGGCGTCGCGTTTGACCACGAACTTGGACTCTGTCTATCCCATGATGCATCGAGTATCGACATTCGGTCTAATACAGCTAAGTTATTTGTGCTCTTTGGTTTTGCATTGGCTGGCATGTCAAGAAGATGCATCATGCGAATTGTATGGCCCATCAATTGATTTGACATTCTGTTGTCAGCGGGGACTCGTCAAAGGGAGGGTACCGCCCCCACCCCCGTTTATCGCCGCGTTTCCCACCTTTTTAACGGAGTTGTATTGCTGGTTCGGCGAAAATGACTATTGCCAGCAAAAACAAACTAACAAACAAAACATCACAGTTCCTTCAATATGGTTGCAGTTTTTTTTTTGTAGCGCAATAATGCTCATGGTCACGGGCGCCTGGAGGGTTAGCTGAGTCCCTCGAGGGTCGACCGGGGCAATAGAGGGTCGATCGGCCCCTTGGAAGGCCGATCTGTGGCTTCATGGATGAACAACCAAGACCTTTGGAGCATCAACTGGACCTGGCCCATTTGGCTACGTTAGGGAACGATGGCCTGGAGGTCCCATGGCATGAACTCGCTGTTTGTCTGGGTTATATTAGCGGATGTCCACGGAAAATGAATTGTCGTATGGTACAAAAATATTAATTCTGCAATACCTTGCGCCTATTGTCTATGACAGTTGAATATAGGACTGGCAAATCAATTATTATAATATCATTGGGTTCCTGGGCGATCATGAGTGGAATATTGTATAAATGTGTGCGTTTTCGTCTGACAGAACCGTTGGCGCAATTAAAATACCGTTCGAAAGCTCGTCAAATAATTTTGAAACTATTTCAGTCATGTTTTGACTTAGGTCAATATTGAGGTCACCGGAGTCGAAGGTCAGATTTTCAGTTTTAGGACTTCGCTTCGAAAACCCCCAAATATCTCGGGTACTATGACATCCAGGAACAAACGGAAAAAGCAATACAAATCTCTTGAAAAATGCAATCGCTAAGGTGTCCTCAAATTTTAGCTCAGGTCAACAGTTTAGGCTCCAGAGGTCATCAAAAGTCAAAAAGGCTATTTTTGGCAAAACTGTTTTTCACAAATAACTTCTTTACCTAATAAAGACAAGGCAATAATTTTGACTCCATCGTGTTCGTCTCGTCAAGGCGTTTTGAATCATATTCAAGTTGACCAGGTTAGGTCAACTTAAAAATTTGACATCAGGTAAAGGTCAAGTGGTTACCCAAGTAGGTCATATTGTATGTTGGGAGACGTGCCTCGACAGGACAAACACATTGGTGCCGGTTTCACTTCTATCTTCATTCTATCGATAATTATTGACACAAAGGTGTTGGTGACTTCGGATGACCTCATTTGACCTTGCAAGGTCACAGTGCCCCTGATCCAAATATTTGCCTGAAACGTCAAGAAGCGCTAGAGTAACACATCATACTATAAAAAGTTGGCCCGATCTGATGTGTGACCTCTAAATGGAAAGCATTTGCCAATTATTTGTCGTTGCCAGCAATAATGTGCAAATGCAATGCAATTTGGCGGACAACCATGCAACGCTACAGGAAGATGAATGTTACCATTGGATTTCCGGCACATTTTTCTATATAGAACGAGGGTACGTTTGTTTCAAAATTGTGCGGTGTACATTCAATAACCACAAGTGATCAATAAAGGGAGGAGGCGTTTTCCGACATTTGTAACCTTAAATATGATCAATAATTATTTATGTAATACAAAAAGGCAGACCAACCGCAACAGTTACAAAGTACCGGAATTGGTTAGCTTATGCCTGAACAATGGTATTATCTGGCATGGGGGTACGTTTGTCACATTTCCTAAAAAATACGTTGTAAACATGATTATATTACGAATTTAGCCCGGTTTCCCTATGACGGCCTTACGCTTCCAGCCGCCCCGGGAGCGGCGAATGAGCGGCTCGGTTCGTAACGAGTGATCGAGTTTACACGAAATAGGGTCTGTGCCCACAGTCTGCCCACGGTACTCTCACATAACTCTTCGTAAATTTGGCCAGCCTAGTCAAAATACGGCGAGTTTTTGTGGATGTACCTTGGGGCCCCTGGTCGAACACAAAATGCATGTTTTTTTATAAAAAAAATAGTGATTTTTTTTTAAAATATGCCCCTCTAAAAATATAGTGGGCCAAATCCGTTGAGTTTTTTTTTGTGGTGTACCTTATGCCCCCGGATAAATCCCTCCCCCCCCCCCCCCCCCTGGAGGGAATCCTGGGTATGCCACTGCAAACGTTTTACGTTTGCGATACGCTCAGTGGTAACCGGGCCTTAGAGGCGCCAACAATAACTTTGTGGGGAAATGGCCCTATCAACTGAATAGATCTGTAGTTGAGCGCTCTCCCGACTGAGCTACACAACATCCTCTCAGATACTCGTATCAGACGGATACTCAGTGACAGAAAGCGTGCGTTCAGGGCTGTCCCGCTTGGTGGGGCCGAAAATACTGAACCTCTGCGCCGTGTAATTGTATATAGCGTTTGTGTTCACTAACTTCATGTGTGAGTTGTTCACTAACTTCATGTGTGAGTTGGCAACCAACGGCAGTACAGTGACGGTGCTGCTCCTCGTGTTGATGTCAGGTACGCAGGCGTGCCGGTCGATTTCGAGGAGATCAAAGTGGACATCAGGGGCGATGACGCCTCCTCCATGAAGGCTGCCATCACTTCCATCCGCCGGAACGGCGTCGCCATCAAGGGTGAGGCAGCTACAGGACTATTTTTCTTTCTGATGTGAAAATGCGATGATGGCAGATAAACATGGGATTCCCTCAGCCAATCATTTTACACTTCATGCTACTCCGCTCTGGAGTTCTTGACAGAGGATGAGTAACCGAAGGTTGGTTTCACAAGGATAACACTATTCTTTAGAATTGTGTTTCCTTTGGGAAACAAACCTGAGCTGTTCGATTGGGGGTGGTTTAACAAAGAGTGTTGGAGATCAGTACATCTTGATTCCAGGTCAGGGAAACGATTCTACAGCGACGCCACTTTCAGGGTCCCGAGTCGAGACCGTTGCCCACAGTCCTTTAAGCTGAAATAAAAATAAGCTTTATTACCATCATTCCTTGTCGCGTTAATACTAGGGTCAAGATACTTACCAGACGTGTGAAGGCTGGAGTCTTTGCTCCTAAGATGTACATGCGTTTTAACATGCAACAGTTCCCCTGTTAATGGTCGTTTTGCGTAGGTATATGTTTGTGCGTGAAGCGTCGTCCTCCGGTGCAGTGTCTGTGTCCCGCATCCCAACCTTCGCCAGTGGGCCTCACTCCACCAGCGCACCCCGCCAGGCAACATCGAGTCGCACACCAACCAGCCGGGCACCATGTCGTCCTCCGGTGCAGTGTCTGTCCCGCCATCCCAACCTTCGCCAGTGGGCCTCACTCCACCAGCGCACCCCGCCAGGCAACATCGAGTCGCACACCAACCAGCCGGGCACCATGTCGTCCTCCGGTGCAGTGTCTGTCCCGCCATCCCAACCTTCGCCAGTGGGCCTCACTCCACCAGCGCACCCCGCCAGGCAACATCGAGTCGCACACCAACCAGCCGGGCACCATGTCGTCCTCCGGTGCAGTGTCTGTCCCGCCATCCCAACCTTCGCCAGTGGGCCTCACTCCACCAGCGCACCCCGCCAGGCAACATCGAGTCGCACACCAACCAGCCGGGCACCATGTCGCACAACGTGGAGCTGCGTAACCAGATGGACCTGTTCGCGTACGTGCTGCACTGCCGCTCGCACGTCACGGTACCCACGCGTCACCCTGACATCGACATCGTCATCGTGCGCCAGAACACCGAGGGCGAGTACGCCATGATGGAGCACGAGGTGGGCGGCACACCTTTAATATCATAATAGATGGTATAGTAGGTACTAGAGCAAAATGCCAGGAAAACTTGTTTCTGCAGTTATAATAGATGGGTATCCAAAGTTGTGTATATAACGCTGGCTAGTCATAGTCAGCTATCAACAACTGGGTCATTCCACGACAAATTGACCATGGCACCCTCATGCCACCATTTGTGTATGGGCAATACATTTTCTTTAAAAAAGAAAGAACAAAAAGTGTTTTTTCGTCTATAGATACGTAAAATTGTGTTTAAATATTACATGCCGCTTTTTCATGAAAAATACGTTATTCACCAACAACTTTTGATTGAATAAAGCTAGAGGGATACGGTGAATTCCATTTTGTTGCCCTCATCAAGGCGCGTTTAATGACAATGTGGCCTCTTTCAGACATTTGGTGACCTTGACCTGAGGTCAAGATAACAGTGAGAAAGTCCAATACCGGTCAACTATAAGGTGACACTAATATGCGAGTGATAACGACCAAAGTTGGTATTCTAGGTTATCATGGACGCTGAATCGATCTGTGAAGGTTTCAGCTTCGTTAGGTAATCATGGGCCCTGAATCGATCTGTGAAGGTTTCAGCTTCGTAAGGTAATCATGGGTGCTGAATCGATCTGTGAAGGTTTCAGCTTCGTTAGGTAATCATGGGCGCTGTATCGATATGTGAAGGTTTCAGCTTTGTTAGGTAATCATGGGCGCTGAATCGATCTATGAAGGTTTCAGCTTCGTTAGGTAATAATGGGCGCTGAATCGATCTGTCAAGGTTTCAGCTTCGTTAGGTAATAATGGGCGCTGAATCGATCTGTCAAGGTTTCAGCTTCGTTAGGTAATAATGGGCGCTGAATCGATCTGTGAAGGTTTCAGCTTCGTTACGTAATCATGGGCGCTGTATCGATCTGTAAAGGTTTCAGCTTCGTTAGGTAATCATGGGCGCTGTATCATTGTGAAGGTTTCAGCTTCGTAAGGTTATGGACGCTGAATCGCTCTGTGAAGGTTTCAGCTTCGTTAGGTAATCATGGGCGCTGAATCGATCTGTGAAAGTTTCAGCTTCGTTAGGTAACCTATCATGGGCGCTGAATCGATCTGTGAAAGTTCCAGCTTCGTAAGGTTACCATGGTAGCTGTTCCGATCTGTGAAGGTTTCAGCTTCGTAGGGTAACTATGTGCGCTGTTCCGATCTGTGAAGGTTTCAGCTTCGTTAGGTAATCATGGGCGCTGAATCGATCTGTGAAGGTTTCAGCTTCGTTAGGTAATCATGGGCGCTGAATCGATCTGTGAAGGTTTCAGCTTCGTTAGGTAACCTATCATGGGCGCTGAATCAATCTGTGAAGGTTTCAGCTTCGTAAGGTAACTATGTGCGCTGTATCGATCTGTGAAGGTTTCAGCTTTGTAAGGTAATCATGGACGCTGAATCGATCTGTGAAGGTTTCAGTTTCGTTAGGTAACCTATCATGGGCGCTGAATCGATGTGAAGGTTTCAGCTTCGTTAGGTAATAATGGGCGCTGAATCGATATGTGAAGGTTTCAGCTTCGTAAGGTAATCAGGGGCGCTGAATCGATCTGTGAAGGTTTCAGCTTCGTTAGGTAATAATGTGCGCTGAGTCGATCTGTGAAGGTTTCAGCTTCGTAAGGTAATCATGGACGCTGAATCGATATGTGAAGGTTTCAGCTTCGTAAGGTAATCAGGGGCGCTGAATCGATCTGTGAAGGTTTCAGCTTCGTTAGGTAATAATGGACGCTGTATCGATCTGTGAAGGTTTCAGCTTCGTTAGGTAACCTATCATGGGCGCTGAATCGATCTGTGAAGGTTTCAGCTTCGTTACGTAATCATGGGCGCTGTATCGATCTGTGAAGGTTTCAGCTTCGTAAGGTTATCATGGGCGCTGAATCGATCTGTGAAAGTTTCAGCTTCGTTAGGTAATCATGGACGCTGTATCGATCTGTGAAGGTGTCAGCTTCGTAAGGTTATCATGGGCGCTGAGTCGATATGTGAAGGTTTCAGCTTCGTTAGGTAATCATGGGCGCTGTATCGATCTGTGAAGGTTTCAGCTTCGTAAGGTTATCATGGGCGCTGAATCGATCTGTGAAAGTTTCAGCTTCGTTAGGTAATCATGGGCGCTGTATCGATCTGTGAAGGTGTCAGCTTCGTAAGGTTATCATGGGCGCTGAATCGATCTGTGAAAGTTTCAGCTTCGTTAGGTAATCATGGGCGCTGTATCGATCTGTGAAGGTTTCAGCTTCGTTAGGTAATCATGGGCGCTGAATCGATCTGTGAAAGTTTCAGCTTCGTTAGGTAATCATGGACGCTGTATCGATCTGTGAAGGTTTCAGCTTCGTAAGGTTATCATGGGCGCTGAATCGATCTGTGAAAGTTTCAGCTTCGTTAGGTAATCATGGGCGCTGAATCGATCTGTGAAGGTTTCAGCTTCGTTAGGTAATCATGGGCGCTGAATCGATATGTGAAGGTTTCAGCTTCGTTAGGTAACCTATCATGGGCGCTGAATCGATCTATGAAGGTTTCAGCTTCGTAAGGTAATCATGGGCGCTGTATCGATATGTGAAGGTTTCAGCTTCGTTAGGTAATCATGGGCGCTGAATCGATCTGTGAAGGTTTCAGCTTCGTTAGGTAATCATGGGCGCTGTATCGATCTGTGAAGGTTTCAGCTTCGTTAGGTAATCATGGGCGCTGAATCGATATGTGAAGGTTTCAGCTTCGTTAGGTAATAATGGGCGCTCAATCGATATGTGAAGGTTTCAGCTGCGTTAGGTAATCATGGGCGCTGTATCAATCTGTGAAGGTTTCAGCTTCGTAAGGTAACTATGTGCGCTGTATCGATCTGTGAAGGTTTCAGCTTCGTAAGGTAACTATGTGCGCTGTATCGATCTGTGAAGGTTTCAGCTTCGTTAGGTAATCATGGGCGCTGAGTCGATCTGTGAAGGTTTCAGCTTCGTTAGGTAATCATGGGCGCTGAATCGATCTGTGAAAGTTTCAGCTTCGTTAGGTAATAATGGGCGCTGAATCGATCTGTGAATGTTTCAGCTTCGTAAGGTAATAATGGGAGCTGTTCCGATCTGTGAAGGTTTCAGCTTCGTAGTGACAGCGACCTCGGAGATATGGCCTGAGGCATTTTGAATAGGTTGCGTTGTAGGTCAACCTTTGGGGACGATTATCTCCGGTACATCGTTAGAATTGCAAAGATCACGTGTCACGTGTCCCATGCAAAGGACGGGCGTGACGGACGGCTGCGCCGCCCAGTACAAAACACATTTCGTGAGCATTTACTGTCATTGCGAATTTTGATGTTGAGTGTGAGTGGCACTTCTCGGAACGTCTCACGGCAAGAAATCTGACGGTGTTGGTGGTACAGTGAAAAGAGCAACGGCTTTGAAGAGTTTGAGACGAACTGACCATGACCAGATTCTGAGTGCTGAAGGCTTCCTATTCGTTACGAAGAGTACGTTTCAAAAACGACTGGATCCCTGAAAAAGCGGTTCGCCCAGGCACTCGCTGTGAAGGGCACACAGAAATTCACGCCCGTTGACTGGTTCCCTATCATTGCCTACGAATTATCATCCAGTGCTGCAGGAGTCTGTGTTCGCGTCTGTAGGGATGAATAGGCATTGGTGTGGATATTGGGGGATTAAGTGGGAGTGAATAGAGGCATGCAAGTACAGCAATGTGTGAAGGGACGTTTCACTGGAATATAATGTTGATGTTGCTAGGTTTCATCAGTTCTGATGCCAATATTACGATGCACACATATTGTGTTCTATGACAGTGTTTCTTACATTGCATGGAAAATGAATAAAGGTTAATTTATACTAAATAAATATTCCAAATTGAAATCCGAACCCAGCAAGGAACAGAATAGATATTTTCCATTCTAACGATATACTATAAACCTATATTAACGCCCCCCCCCCCCCCCCCCAGCGTTTCGCCCCTAATTGGGCTAGAGCTTCGATTTAAAGAAAAAACGATCGTGTTGCTTGTCACAAGAGGAAGCCATTGATACTCGATTTTAAGGTCCTAGGTCATTAGGTGACCTCTGAGGTCATGCCAATGACCCAAAATTCAACCAAATTGTAAATGCATATACATTGAATTTAATCGAGCTAGAATCGCGAATGAGCATATAATTATGCTGAATGGGTGCCACATTTGAAATCAGCGTCACAAAATATCCTAGAAACTGCCAAATTCCAAAAAGGTCATGTCAGGTCATTTCAGGTCAGTGACCTCGGTTGACCTGTGGAGGCGCATGACCCCAGTGGAACATATAATTATGTAAAATGGATCCCATATTTGAAATCAGCGTCACAAAATGTCCTAGAAACTGCCAGAAGCCAAACAAGTAATATCAGGTCATCGGAGGTCAGTGACCTCGGTTGACCTCTGAAAAGGTTAATCGAGGTCACAATCTCAAGGGAAACCACAACTGTCACCTGGAAACACCTGTGCATATGCTCCTGAACAACAAACCCTATGCAACTGCACAAGTTACAAAGATCAATACTACGGACGCCAGTTGCGCCTGCCATGACCTTGAGAAACAGGTCACGGGTCATGTGACCTACAACTTCATTTTTTAAAGAATATGTGTCACATTGTTCACAAGTGGGGTACTGAAAGTTTCATCGCAATCGGTTGATATTTACGCGAGTTATTCCCGAAAAACCGGGGGGGGGGGCATCAACCCCCCTGCACTGGTGAGGTTAAGCTTTAAAGTACCGGAGCTAATCGCCCTCAAATATTGAACTGCAACGCGACTTAAGAAAAATGCATCAGACCGTATATCCGAGGCTGCTGAGTGCTGTCACTACGAAGCTGAAACCTTCACAGATCGATTCAGCGTCCATGATTACCTAGTATGCCAACTTTGGTCGAGATCACTCGCATATTAGTGTCACCCTATCATGGTTGACCGGTATTCGACCTTCCCACTGTTATTTGAGCTCAGATAAAAGTCACCAAATCTCAGGAAGAGGTCATATTGCATGTCATTAAAAGTGTCTTGACGAGAGAAACACAATGGCGTTCACCGTATCCCTTAGCTTTATTCAGTCAAAAGTTGTTTGTGAAAATCGTATTTTTCATGAAAAGCGGCATGTAATAAGTAACACAATTTGACGTATTTATGGACGAAAAAACACAAATTGTATATATTTTTGAAAGAAAATTGATTTTTTTTTTTGCAGCATGACCTTGCAAAAAAACCTCAGGCGATATATCCGTAACCGCTGCTTAGATTACGGCAAAACTTGCACAGCTCGTTTTAGCGCCCCAGATACCCCATGTACCAATTTTGTCAAGAATAATAGGTGACATGAGTGTGTCATTTCGCATTTATTTTGGTCGATTTGTCGTGGAACGCCCCAACTATACTTTTGCCGTAACAAGGTCACTGTATGCACCACTTGTCGTGACCATGCGTTTGAATACCATAACCAGATTTCAGTGAATATGTGTACAAGTGACCTAGAACTACCATGAGAGCTCATGACAGCTGTCAGGAACTGACATAAGCCAAATTACGGTGTGCGCAAAAAGTTCTGACCCATTCTGCGTTCCGTGTAAAAAGGTGTGCGTAACTTCCAAGTATTATATTTAAATAGAGCAACGCCCATCAGGAACAACCCAGGACACCTCTCAACACACTATTCGATGTAGCCCCCTTCAGCCCGGATGACTTCTTCCACGCGGGTCCTGAACCTGCTGCAGGTCCTGATGACCAGGTTCTCCTCCAACACATTCTATCCCTTCCGGATCTTTCGCTTCAGCGCCTCCAGGTTAGGGTGGGAGGTGCACTGAACCCTCTGCTGTCAAACGCTCCACAAGTCCAGCGGGTTGAGGTCTGAGGGAGGGGGCACTTGTTCTTCCGCCAAAAGTGCTTCTCATTGCCCAGCTCTTGCACCAGCTTCTCATGGATTCGTTGAGATGTGTGAGCGGTGCTCCATCCTGCATAAGGACGAAATTTCCATTCGGACATGTCTTCCTTATCTAGGGGATAGCGTACTTGTACAGGAGTCGCTCAGTGTCCTAGCATTGATAAATTTGGGTGGAAAATTACACCATGTGGATGCTATTTTCGCACCTTTTCCCCGAGTTTTACTGTGCATTTTCCACTCCTTATTTTAAGAAGTACCTATCGGATAATTGGAACCCTGATACCGATTTATGGATGTAATGATAGGAACAGTCTGTGGAGGGAAGGACAGGTAAGAATTGTCATAGGTATGGTGAGCTGGTAATTGGGCATTGATCTAGCCGAGTACATATGGTTTTTGGTTGAATTTTCCACTCTTAATGCTTATTTTTGGACAGAATTTCCCACTCCGTACCCCAGCTCCAAAGCAATCCTAGGACCCTGGTCAGTCACTCGTAAGCGCTGCCGTCCATATTCTCGTTCGTGTCAACAAAGGTGACTAGACGACATTTCCTATCGCCAGAGCCATCACGCCGATGCTTGTTCACGGGGTTGAAGCGCACCCTCCGGTCAACGGCGCTCTCAAGGTCTGACGGGTACCTTGAGTTCCACCTGTTGAGTTGTGCATCCGCGTGGAACAGCTTTTCGTCAGAAAATATCCTCACGAACTTGCCGGTGACCCGACCCTGGATGCAATTCAACAGAGATGTGCACCTATCCAGGCGTCGCTGAAGTGTCCCTTGAGTCAGACGCGCTTGTCAGTCATGCCGGCGCGAGATTCCGTGTGCTGGTCCTCACGAATCAGGTTCCTCGTGGAGGATCCTCTTTGCCATCTCGCGAGTGCGCTGAAGGGTCTCTCGTTTGATGGCGCGTGCCACAGTCTTCACGTTAACGCCAGTTCAGACTGTCCGTAGGTCTTGCAGCATCCTCCAGAGAGCCTCCAGATTCCAATGTGCGTTTAACCCTCTTGACTGTCCTCAATGAAACTTCACAACCTGCTGTCATTTGCGCCTGATTTTGCCCGATGCCTGCTGCGCCGCGCAGGCAACCCGCGACAAGCGTCCTCTTTACCTGATTATCCATGACTGCGGGTGATAGGGTACGGATTTACCCCCTCTTAACCCCTCTGTCACGTGGTCAAGTGAGGTCATGCCCGGAGGCAGTTCCGTCCAGACAAGAGGACGGCAACGCCATCAGGTCATGGCGTGTCAACAGTCAAAGAATCATAACTTTTTGCGCACCCTGCACAAGGAAGCGACCGAACTAGTCTGTGCGCCCGTAAACCCCAGCTATCATCATCAGAAAAGCAATATTTCATCGTAGATTATATTCTATATTTAGTGTATATACAATTACATGCATATATTAAGTAGTAGGTATGTCCAATTATACTTATCGGCTACTAATCAGGTTTTTATTAATATTATAATTTTCGACCTTCACATTGACATCACACACATTGTCGTTATCAAGCAAGTTTAGCAACAATGTAGCTGATAAGAACGCACTATTCAAATGATTAAGGACACTCGACTTTTGGTAACACAGAAACGTGCGAAGTGGGAGAAAGTCTCCTGTAGTCATTGGAGATAAACCCTTCCGACAGATATTCGAAAACTCATCAACATTCGGTGGGTGATAGACACATTACGAAAAAAATGCACTCGCACATCTCATAGGCACATGTCCCATAGACTACTATAAGCCGTGCCCTCCAAAAGATGGAGGGCACGGTTTTTAGTAGTTTTAGTAGGACATTTGCCTATGAGATGTGAGAGTGCATTTTTTCGTAATTTGTCTAAGTGCCCTTAATCATTTGAATATTGCATTCTTATCAGCTACATTGTTGCTAAACGTCCATGATAACGACCTCAATGTGAATTGTGAAGATCGAAAATTCGAATATTAATAAAACCTGATTGTCCATAACACACAAGCCTAATCAGAAAAGCTGAAAACATACATTAAGTAGTATGTAGGGATTTATGATTTTTAATGATAATTATAAAGGTATAGAAGACACCGATCACGACCTGGATGCGATGTAATTAGTTATAGGCCACAAAGGCGGCACACCAGGTTATCACATCACTATTGCTCTCCCTGTCCGCCAGAGCGTACCGGGCGTGATTGAAAGCCTGAAGGTGATCACGCTATCCAACTGTGAGCGGCTGGCGCGCTTCACCTTCGACTACGCCCTGGAACACGGGCGGAAGAAGGTCACTGCTATCCACAAGGCCAACATCATGTGAGTCCGCGTGGGAATTAAAATGCGGCATGTCAGATGCTGCGACGTTTAATACCGCCACATATAGGTTTACCCTGGCAGTTACTGGGATATTTTCCATAACGCGACATACTAGGGGGGGGGGGGCATTTTTGACCCCTTCGTATCTCCAGATCTTTTGGTCATTTTTCACAAATTTAAACGGCATTTAGTGTACAGCTGAAGTTTTTTCACAATTGACTAACGTGTTTTTGTGAAAAAGCTTAAAACATATATATTTGTGGGCGGGAGTTCACCAACTGGAGAGTTTGTGGACTGTAGGTCACGTGACCTGCAGTTGTGTTTACTATAGATCACGTGACTAAGCCAGACTCGGTCCGTAACGAAAGCAAATGTTGTTCCTATTCATAAAAAGGGATATAAAAGTAAAGAGGAAAGCTATAGGCCGGTTAATCTCACCTGATTAGTCTGCAAGGTGCTTGAATCAATCATCGAAGGTAAGATTGTTGAATTCTTGGAGCAAAATTAACTCATCAAGGATACACAGCATGGGTTTAGGAAGGGCCGTTCTTGTTTAACTAATATTCTGGAGTTTTTAGATGTTGCAACAGATAGCTTTGATCATTCGAGAAAGACGAGAAAGACGAAAGACGGGTAAACAGCTATGTAGCTTTTCTTGATTTCTGTAAAGCATTTGCCAAAGTCCCCCATACAAGACGGGTTGCAACTTAAAATTCATGGGATCAGGGGCAAGATTCTCGATTGGATAAAAACGTGGCTTTCAGGACGTCAGCAAAGGGTTATATTAAAGTGGTTGTATTATGCATTGCATTGTGGTTATATTAAATGGGTGCAAATCACAATGGAAGGAGGTTCTCAGTGGGGTTCCACAGGGCTCAGTCCGGGGCCCATTGCTTTTGATAATATTTGTGAATGCAATTGAGAACAGTATAGACAGCGAAGTCTTGAAATTTGCAGACGATCTAAAAGTTGCCAGGATTATTAGAGGAAAACATGATCAGGATGTTTTTCAATCAGATCTGGACAAGCTAGTTGAGTGGTCTGAAGCATGGCAGATGAAATTCAATTTGAGTAAATGTAAGATTATGCACGCTGGACGAGTTAGCAGTAAACATAGGTAAGAAATCGGTGGGCAGAAACTGGAGCAGATTGAAAAAGGAAAGAGATTTAGGTGTCGTGGTACACAATAGACTATCAGCGTCAGACCAGGTTGTAGAAGCTAGGAAAAAGGCACTTAGAAATGCTAGGGGCCATTAACGGAAATGTTTACTACAAAAGTGAAAAGGTAACAAAAAAAAACTGCATTGTGCATACGTTAGACCACATTTGGAGTATTGTGTGCAAGCAAGCCTGGTCTCCAACATATGAGAAAGATTGCTGGTTGTTAGAAAGAGTTAAAAAGGGCAGCACAAATGGTTAATTGTCTTGGTAGCTTACCTTATGAAGATAGATGAAAGAAATTGGGTAGGTTTTCACTTACATATAGAAGGCTAAGAGGAGATCTAATTGAAGTCTTCAAATTTGTAAATGTTCAGCATTCTGGATATTTAAAGGGAATGTTTGAGTTCAATAGGGAAAATCGAGGTAGAGGTCATCAGCATAAACTCATTATGAAACAAAGTAGGACTAGGCTACGACAGTTATTTTTTCAGTAGAAGGGTTGTAGAACATTGGAATATGCTACCAGGGGATGTCGCTGATGCAGTGACACTTGCTTCCTTCAAAATTATATTAGATCAATACTTTACCGAGAAGGGATTAGTTCATAAATACTCGTGGGATTAGGCTTATTTTATGCAGGTAGAGTACGGTGATTTGAAGGGGCGAGACTGGTGGAGGGGGAGGGGGGGGGGGGGGGGGGGGGGGTGGGTGCAGCCTCGGATGGGCCCCAAGAGGCTCTTTGTAGGACTTTTCTTTTGTCTTTGTCTTTTATTTAAGATTGTCTTCGGTGCATCGGTCGATTGCTTTATGTAACATAATTTTTATATGTTTTGTCTCTTCTTTTTCTTTGCCTCATTGAGTTGTATTATTATCACCTTTCGTCGTTTAGGTCAAATAATGGTATGCATGTGTTAATCGGAAGAATGTATGTATGAATTATGGGTATGCTTGGTTGAATGCATGATGTATGCTTATTGCTTATCGTGTATGTATGAACCGACTAAGTGCCCCTTAATACTCGTACATTGGCAAAGCCTTGTACTCCTTTCAGACGTTGCCAGCATACACTGACAAACAATGAAATCTTTGACTGGTCTTCCTTCGAGAGCCTCACCGGCGCTCGACCGGCAGACCACCTCTACCACCACAGGACCCTCTAAAGCCCATCGGCGGGTCCTCTAAAGCCCATCTGTAGATCGGCAGGGCCCTCTAAAGACCGACAGAGGCCCTCTACAGGTCGGCAGGGCCCTCTAAATGCCAGCAGAGGCCCTCTGCAGATTGGCAGGGGGATCTACCGATCGGAAGGGCCCTCTGAATGCCGCCAGGGCCCTCTAAAGGACGCCAGCGCCCTCTTAAGGCCGCCAGGGTCCTCTAAAGGCCGGCAGGGTCGTCTAAAGGCCGGCAGAGGGTCCTCTAGAGATTGGCTGGGGCACTCTGCAGATCGTCAGGGCCCCTAAGGCTGGAAGAGGCCCCTCTACAGGTTGGCAGGGCCCTCTAAAGGTCAGCAGCAGACCCTCTCCAGATCGGCAGGGGCCCTCTACAGGTCGGCAGGGTCCTCTAAATGCCAGCAGAGGCCCTCTGCAGATTGGCAGGGCGATCTACAGATCGGCAGGGCCCTCCAAAGACCGGCAGGGTCCTCTAACGGCCGACAGGGCCCTCTAAAGGCCGCCAGGGCCCTCTAAAGGCCGCCAGAGGGCCCTCTATAGATTGGCTGGGGCACTATGCAGATCGACAGGGCCCTCTAAAGGCCAGCAGAGGATCCTCTACAGGTCGACAGAGTCCCCTACATGCTGGCAGGGCCCTCTAAAGGCCGGCAGAGGGCCCTCTGTAGATCGGCAGGGCCCTCTAAAGGCCAGCAGAGGACCCTATACAGATTGGCTGGGACACTGCAGATCGACAGGGCCCCTAAAGGCTGGAAGAGGGCCTTCTACAGGTCGGCAGGGCTCTCTAAATGCCGGCAGAAGCTCTACAGATTTCAGGGCGATCTACAGATCGGCAGGGCCCTCTAAATGCCGATAGAGGGCCATCTCCAGATCGGCAGGGACCCTCTACAGATCGGCAGGGCCACTAAATGCTGGCAGAGGACCCTCTACAGGTCAGCAGGGTCCTCTACATACCTAATTGGGTCACCACTTGACCTTGACCTGATGTCAAATTTCTAAGTTGGCCTAACCTGGTCATCATGCATATAATGCGAAGTGCCTTCACGAGACAAACACTACGGCGTCAAAAAAAATTCCAATCTTGATTAGGTAAAAAGATATTTGTGAAAACTGTTTTGCTAAAAAAAATAACCTTTTTGACATTTGATGGTCTTGGGTCCATTGACCTGAGCTAAAATCTGAGGGCACCAAATGCGATTGCATTGTTCAAGAGCTTTCTATTGCTTTTCTGTTTGTTCCTACCTATCATAGTTCCCGAGATATTTGGGGGTGTTCGAAGCGAAGTCCTGAAACTGGAAAATCTGACCTTTGATGACCTCTGGTGACCTCAATATTGATCTGATAAAAAATGCCTGAAATAGTTTTTAAAAAAATCGTCCCGCTGTTAATCCCGCTGTAAATCCCGCTGTAAAAAAATCGTCCCGCTGTTTCTTCAAGTGTTTTGCAGTGCAGCCTGATACTGCATCGCATTATTGATTTGCATTCTCTTTTACCTATCGCTGAGTTTGAATACCATGCTTCTGCTGCAGTCCTTAAAACATTTCGCGGTGGCTTTCCAGGAAGCTGTCTGACGGTCTGTTCCTGGAGACGATGACGCGCATTTCTAAGGATTACCCGTCGCTCGAGTTCAGTGGCATGATCGTCGACAACTGCTGCATGCAGCTGGTCTCGCGTCCGGACCAGTTCGACGTGATGGTGATGCCCAACCTGTACGGCACGGTGGTTTCGAACGTGGCGTGCGGTCTGGCCGGCGGGCCGGGCCTCATGTCCGGCAGAAACTACGGCACAGAGGTGAGACACTGAGACACTGCAGGAACTAAGGTGAGACACTGCAGGAACTAAGGTGAAACACTGCAGGAACTAAGGTGAGACACTGCAGGAACTAAGGTGAGACACGGAGACACTGCAGGAACTAAGGTGAGACACTGCAGGAACTAAGGTGAGACACTGAGACACTGCATGAACTAAGGTGAGACACTGCAGGAACTAAGGTGAGACACAGCAGGAACTAAGGTGAGACACTGCAGGAACTAAGGTGAGACACTGCAGGAACTAAGGTGAGACACGGAGACACTGCAGGAACTAAGGTGAAACACTGCAGCAACTAAGGTGAGGAACTGCAGGAACTAAGGTGAGACACTGCAGGAACTAAGGTGAGACACTGCAGGAACTAAGGTGAGACACTGAGACACTGCAGGAACTAAGGTGAAACACTGCAGGAACTAAGGTGAGACACTG
The DNA here is from genome assembly GCA_036785665.1 of Chirona hameri. Classification (NCBI taxonomy): domain Eukaryota; kingdom Metazoa; phylum Arthropoda; class Thecostraca; order Balanomorpha; family Balanidae; genus Chirona; species Chirona hameri. The sequence goes on along the minus strand of JAXIVJ010017883.1, from coordinate 714 downwards.
CAGGAACTAAGGTGAAACACTGCAGGAACTAAGGTGAGACACTGCAGGAACTAAGGTGAAACACTGCAGGAACTAAGGTGAGACACGGAGACACTGCAGGAACTAAGGTGAGACACTGCAGGAACTAAGGTGAGACACTGCAGAAACTAAGGTGAAACACTGCAGGAACTAAGGTGAGACACTGAAACACTGCAGGAACTAAGGTGACACACTGCAGGAACTAAGGTGAGATACTGCAGGAACTAAGGTGAAACACTGCAGGAACTAAGGTGAGACACGAAGACACTGCAGGAACTAAGGTGAAACACTGACTGATTGTGTGTTACTCTGCTGTTTGACCGTCCAGTACGCCGTGTTCGAGCCGGTCACGCGTCTCACCTGACTGTGTGTTACTCTGCTGTTTGACCGTCCAGTACGCCGTGTTCGAGCCGGGCACGCGTCTCACCCTGACTGTGTGTTACTCCTGCTGTTTGACCGTCCAGTACGCCGTGTTCGAGCCGGGCACGCGCAACAACGGGCAGCAGCATGGTCGCATGAACATCGCCAACCCGCTGGCCATGCTGAACGCCAGCTGCGACCTGCTGAACCACCTGGGGCTGAGCCAGCACGAGACGCTCATCAGGAGCGCCATCGACCGGGCCATCAGCGAGCGAATCGTCACGCCCGGTCAGTCAGCAGCAGCTCAGCTGTCTGTCCGAATATGATCACCTCGGG
>JAXIVJ010017882.1:0-24897 GCA_036785665.1 Chirona hameri | reverse complement strand
TGGCTAGGAACTCATCCGGCATGTTCAAGAGGCCTTCCGACCGGCCCAGGGACCCTTTAGGTCTAGCCAGGGGCCCCTCTGACTTGCCCAGGAGCCCCTCCGATCGGCCCAGCGACTCTTCTGGTCGGCCTGCGCTGGCTGCTTTGTCACCCTGCCGACATGCTCAAGGGGCCCACCGACCTGCCCTGGAGCCCCTCCGTGCTGGCCAGGGGCCACTTCGGCATGTTCAGGGGCCCTTCTCACCCGCCCAGGGGTCCTTTCGGTCTGGTCAGGGGCCCCTCCGATCTGCACAGGGGCCCTTTTAACTTTCCAGGGGCCTTCTGGTCTCTCCAGGGGACATTTAACCTTCTAAGGGGCCCTTCCGACCTAGCAAGGGACTGCACTGGCTGCTTTGTCGCCTTGCGACATGCTCTGAGGGCCCTCCGACCTGCCCTGGGGCCCCTCCATGCTGGCTAGGGGCTCATTCGGCATGTTCAGGGGCCCTTCTGACCCACCTAGGTGCCCTTTCGGTCTGGGCAGGGCCCCTCTGACCTGCACAGGGGCCCTCTTAACTTCCCAGGGGCCCTCTGGTCTGTCCAGGGGCCCTCCAACCTGCTCAGGGGCCCTTATGACCTGGCAAAGGACTGCGCTGGCCGCTTTGTCGCCCTGTCGACATGCTCAGGGGCCTCTCAACCTGCCCAGGGGCCCCTCTGTGCTGGCTAGAGGCCCATTCGACGTGCTCAGGGGGCCCATTTGGCGTGCTCAGGGGGCCCATTCGGCGTGCTCAGGGGGCCCTCTGACTCGCTCAGGGGCCCTTTCGGTCTGGCCAGGGGCCCCTCTGACATGCACAGGGCTCTTTTGAACGTCCAAGGGGCCCTCTGGTCTTTCAGAGAGGGCCCTGGTGGCCCTAAAGGGCCTCTGAAGTCCTCTAAACTCTCTAAAGACCACGCTTCGTGTAGTAAAGAGCCTATGATACAGCGCTTCGCGCGGTCTCGTCGGCCCTTTTCGGCGCGCTGCGCGCGCCGAAAGGGCCCTCGCTCGCCAAAAAGGGCCCTCCTGGCCTCCAGGGGGGGGGGGGGGGGCGGCCGCCCCCGCCGCCCTCCCCTTGGCTACGTGCCTGTATTGAACGCGGTTATAATTTATGCATTATTGTCACGGTAGATAACGGCGGCTGCGAATTCTTTGTGCATTTGTGGACAGTAATTATTGACAATATCTGACTAAAAAGTCGCTTTCCCTACCTAACAATGCTGTTGGTGTTTTTGAAGGTTCATCGCTCGGCTCCCTGCTTTATAGCATCTTTTCGAATGACCTTAACCTATTCGCGGAAGATGCCACAGTAGTCCAGTATGCAGACGATACTCAAATTCTGATAAGTGGTAAAACATCCGAGTTCCAGAACCTTATCATGCGTATGGAGCAAACTTTATCTTCCTTTGATATCTGGTTCAGATCAAATGGATTGAAAGTTAACGCAGACAAGACCCAGATGATGCTTTAGGCAGTCCGCCAAACGTTCGGCACGTCCCACATTTTTCCCGTGACATTTCGTGACAACGATCTCCTGCCAGTCGCAGATGCCAAAATCTCGGCGTAATGTTTGATAAAACCCTAAGCCATAAGCCAGACGATGCTTTGGAATCCTTAGTGACCTTTCACACCTGAAGGGGCACCTGCCGTCGTCCGTAATTTACACCCTTGTCGACGCCCTGGTTCTTTCGCAAGTTCGGTATTGCCTTACGGTCTACGGAAACAGCACTCGGCGAAATTTGTATCGCATTAAACCAAATGTAAACTATGGAGCCCCAGTCATCTACGGTCGCTAAAAATTTGATCACGTTTCGGACTTGCTGAACAGACTCGGTTGGCTCAATGCAAAGCAGCTCACTAATCATCAAACGCTGTGTCTGACATACAAAGTGAGATGCCGCGGGGAACCGGAGTCACTGGCCGCCGGCTTTACCACTGTGGCGGAGGTACACGACCGACCAACTCGGTGGGACCATGTAAGCTCTACGTGCCTAGGTCTCGCACCGAGATGGGCAAAAGGCGATTTGTTTTCCGGGCGCCTGTCTTATTCAACACTGTCCCGCCTGAGCTTTTGCGACTCCCTACGCCTCTGTTCGGCCCTCACCTGATGCGACACTTGCTGGGGGCTACGCCTCGCCCCGACTGAACTGCTATCTATACCCAACGCTACGCTCTGTCCTTCGTCGTGCGCTTTTCTGTTCGCATCTTGACTGCGCCTGTACCGTGTCTACCATGCCGTTGCTCAGGGACGGAACTTTATATCTCTTTGGGAGCCCCCCCCCCCCAATGCTAAGCTGAGCCCCTCCGATGGTGCTCCGAGCCCCCCCAATGTTTTTCAAAATGTGTGCCCTTCCAAAATTTCAAGAACTACTCATACAGATTGTTCTGTTTTGAATTTTGCGTATTTAATTACATCAAGATGTGATTCCATCGTATAAGTATACGAGCATTGTGATTTGTGATACCATCTGCGGCTACTTTTCTATTATGATCTAATGGATAAGTTGGTAGCAAGGATTCCGTAGGGAGTCCGTAGATACAAGGTTCAAGCGTTCAGGTTAGCGAATAGCGGAGGGGAAATTAACTTTTCAGCCATCGCCATATTTTTCTGTTTACCCATCGCCACCATGGGGGTGCTCTATTTAAATGGTGTTCAATGGAATTTGTTGTAAATGCATTGTTTGCCTGGAATATAGGGCTTATAGATAATGCAGCCTTTTTGGCTCCCTGGTAATGCAATATCCTAAATGTCCAACATCCGTGCTAAAAAAATACGTTTGATACGAAGGAACATCGAGGGAATTGAGCCATCAAAGGCCATCGGGTCATCGTGGCCAGGGGGCCTAGGGGCCATGGCCCCTCCAGGAAGTTAACCGAGATCGGCTTGAGGGGGTCCTTGGTTGACCTTACGAGCCCTTGGTTAGCCTGAGTGGGCCTCGTTGGGCCTGGAGGGGAGCTCGGTCGGCCTGAGGGGGTACTGTGGCGTGGACAATGGACGCGAGACCATCTCTCCGGACCGGTCCAGCAGCGGGTCGGTCTGCAAGCGCCTGCAGACGCAAACGTGACCCAGATTGATAATCCCGTCTCGCCGCTACGCAACGAGCCATTGTGCGTGCGGCGGGCTCACGGGACCCGCCCGAGGTAACCGGTCCTGCGTCCTCATTTCCAAGCATATATATACGCGCTCACCAAAAGCAGTAATACACACACTCTCTTCTTGGCAACGCTACCGTGTGTCTGGTGGTGCCACGCCGGACGAGCCCTTAGGATGCTCTTCGACAGTACTCCGTCGACTTGAGGGAGTCCTTCGTCCGCCTGAGAGAGTCCCAGTCGGTCTGAAGAACCATTGTTCAGCCTGAGGGCCGGAGGGTCCTTTGTTGGCCTGAGGGGACCTCATCGGCCTGAGTGGCCTCGGTCGGTCTGAGGGGCCTCAGTCAGTTTGAGGGTGTCGGCCTGAGGGGCCCTCGGTCGGCCTGGAGGGTAACTCGGTCGGTCTGAGGGGGCCCTCGGTCGACTTGAGGGGCCCTCGGTCGGCTTGAGTGAACCTCCGTCGGCTTCAGGGGCCCTCAGTGGGCCTGAGTAACCTTCGGTCGGTCTGAGTGGCTCTCGTTCGGCCTGAGGGGGACCTTGGCCAGCTAGAAGGGGCTTTTTCGGTTTGATGGGGCCCTTGGTCGGCCTGAGGGGCTCTCGGGCGGCATGAAGGGGCCCTCGGTTTGTCTGAGGGGTCCCATGACGGCCTAGGGGCTCTCAGTCGGCATGAAGGGCCCTCGGTCGGCTTGAGGAGCCCTTGGTCGACTTGAGGAGGCCTCGTTTCGGCCTGAGGTGCCTTTGGTCAGCTTGAGAAGGTCCTTTTTCGGCCTGAGGGGCATTCGGTCAGCTTGAGGAGGCCCTCGGTCGGCCTGAGGGGCCCTCAGTCGGCCTACAGTGCCTGTGGGGCTCTTCTGTCGGCCTTAGGGGGCTCTCGGTCGACTTGAGGGGGCGATCGGTCGGCTCGAGTGACTCTTGCTAGGCCTGAACGGGCCCCAGGCTGGTGTAAGAGGGCCATTGTCTAGGCCGGAAAGATCCCGGCGGTTTGAGAAGGGCCTCAGTTGATATAAGACGGTATTTTCCAGGAACTGTAGCCACAGGTTCCTTGTCGTTCCGAACTGACCTTTCTCAGGCCTGAGAGGGCCTGATGCTTGTCCGAGAGGCCCGTTCGCCAGTCAGCAAAGAACCTAAATCGTCCCAGGGGGGGGGGGGGATTTTCCGGCCTAAGAGAGCCCCAAGTCCCTAAGAGAGAACCCTCCGCTTCTTTGAGAGGATCATCGGTCGACCAGAGATGACCACCGTCCGGTCTGAGAGGCCTTACGCTTGTCTAAGAAGGCCCTGTGTCAGTCTGAGAGAGCTCTCGGTCATTCTGGAGAGCCCTTAGCCAAGCTGAGAGAGCCATTGGTCGGTCGGAAGCAGTCTTGCAGACTCGGAGTCGGAATCTGAGTTTATTGGAGTCGGTAATTTCTGCCGAACTTGGAGTCAGTTAAATTATGCCGACTCCGGCTGTCATGTGAATATTATGTATGGACGTTTTTTCAGATGCATTTTTAATTGGCCACCGATGGCGATAATTTAACATTTTACGTATTCGAAATTGTGTTGCTGTCCTTTAACCCTATTCCCTGCGGGGTACAGATTCTGCCCCTGCCGGTGGTTATTCACTTGCCGCTTCTAAACCGTTAGGCATAGCGTCTTGAAACTTTGTGACTTTTCCCAAAAGTGAATGGCGCGTGTTGTGTCAAATTTCGAAAAAAATCCGTCTAGCAGGGGCGGTTCCAGCCTCCTGTTTTGGGGAGGGTGTTACGAATGCGGTTTTGCGACGCATACTTCCTTCGTGGTTTGCAGTGCAATCAATTCGTCAGAACAATTTCAATGCAATGTGCATCATAGATACTGGGATAATACATATTTTTTGGGCAGAGGTGCACTCAGGATAAAAAAAAATGGGAGGCGATACCCACCCTCAAATTAGGTCCAACTTCAAATTAGTAAGATGATAAAAGCGTTACGCGCATGGTGCCCCCCATGTTTTTTCCTGTATCCGCCTATGCGCAATATATTAAATTTAACAAATTACAGCATATAATGCCCACAGGTGACGTTCATGTCGTCCCAAACAATCACGAACAGCACATATTTTTTCTTCAGAAAATCCCCCATTTTACATTCCCTCAATACGCCTATGATTTTTTTCCCTTTAATATATATAAGACCAGTACATTTCAAGCTCAAAAACGTTTGAGGCATGCAAATCGGTCTAGCCACATGGCCGCAATGACCTTTCAAAAAACACCCAATTTTTTTTGTATTTTTTGCCCCCTGGCCCCCCATTTTTGAACACAAGAAAAAATTGGGAACCAAAAAGAGAGATTTTGTCATGACGAATCGAATGGCGTTTTGCCCATCGAAATCGACTGAGTGGTTCTCGAGATCTCTGGGGGGGGGGGCAGAATCTGCCCCCCCCCCCGCAGGTTAACGTAATTCTGGCCGCCCGCAGGGAGTATGGTTAAAACACGAAAGACCATGTGACTGAATTATCAATTTCAGTTAACTAGTAATTTGTCAATGGGCCGAAAGATAGAAATGGGGTAAAGATAGAAATTGGGTATTTTGTCCTGTATGAAACGGACAAAACGTCTCCAGAATTATAATAATTGTAAAAGTTGAATAATATATATATTGGACATTTAGTTTCAATTTGAGCATTCGGCCGTCGACTCCCCGCCCCCAACCGATTTCATAAAGTTCCAGCACTGCTGTTGCTTAACACCTTTTGTCTTTGTTTGTTTGACATTGTTTTTTGTGTTGATTTGTTGTGGGGTTGTAATAGCCACACGCCGATTGTGGATGACTCCAATACACGTCTGTCTGTCTGTCTGTCTGTCAGCACTGCCGAGAGAGTTGGTGGTAGAAGTGGTGAAGTGCGTGGGGGTTCTAGCCAAACGGTTCGTGTTTGAGATGCTCTCATATCCATGGATATATGTAAATAAAGTACTGCTACAAATGCCGACTTCCTACTGAAGAGTGCCTCGTACAGGCCAAGTATCCTTTACCGGTCTTCATTACAAGCTAAAAAGCTTCAATTCTGCTCCTATAGCATTGTGTCATGTAGACGACGAAATGTGGGCTTAAACTGTTTGTATGCACATACATAATCCGTGTGCACGTTTAACACCCTATGGCACCTGCTTGACACTCCATGACACCTGTTTGACACTCTATGGCACCTATTTAACACTCATGGCACCTGTTTCGCACTCTATATGGCACCCCTTTGACACTCTATGGCACCTGTTTGACATTCTATGTCACTTGTTTGACACTCTATGACACCTGTTTGGCACTATATGGCACCTGTTTGACACTATGGTGGCTCCTGTTTGGCACTGTATGACAACTGTTTAACACTCTATGTCACTTGTTCAACACTATGGCACCTGTTTGGCACTCTATGTCACTTGTGTAACACTCCATGGCACCTGTTTGACACTCTATGACACTTTTTTGACACTATATGACACCTGGTTGGCACTCATGGCATCTGTTTGGCACTCTATTACACCTGTTTGACACTCATGGCACCTGTTTGACACTCTATTGCACCTGTTTGACACTCTATGACACCTGTTTGGCACTCATGGCACCTGTTTGACACTATAGTGGCACCTGTTTGACACTATGCCACCTGTTTGACACTATATGACACCTGTTTGACACTCTATGGCACCTGTTTAACACTCTATGGCACCTGTGTGACACTATGTGGCACCTGTTTGGCACTCTATGGCACCTGGTTGGCACTATATGGCACCTGTTTGACACTCTATGGCACCTGTTTAACACTATGGCACCTGTGTGACACTATATGGCACCTGTTTGGCACTCTATGGCACCTGGTTGGCACTATATGACACCTGTTTCGCACTCTATGGCACCTGTTTGGCACTCTATGGCATCTGGTTGGCACTCTATGGCACCTGTTTGACACTATGGCACCTGGTTGACACTATGGCACCTGTTTGTCACTCTAAGACACCTGGTTGGCACTCTAAGGCACCTGGTTGGCACTCATGGCACCTGTTTGACACTCTATGGCACCTGGTTGGCACTCTTTGGCAGAGGCGGATCCAGGGGGGGGGGGGGCAAAATGGGCAATTGCCCCCCCCCCCCCAAACGAAAAGTCGGTGGGCAAAAGTATGTTTCTCCCCCAAAGTTAGAGTAAAAGTTGCCATTTGTATCATTCCAAATGCGTTTTAGCTGTTGTTAGCACTGCATTTGGCTGAAAGAAAAATGCGAGAAAAAAATGCACATACAATTTTTGTATAATTAATAGCGAAGTAAAGTCGAGCGACTGTAATAGGTCTGTTACGTTATGCTTTGGAAAGATGTTAATATTTGCGTTGCCTTGTGACAATCCCTGACTGATGTATCCGTCCAACTGTTGTCGGTACATGGTCAGTAGAGATCCAGGAAATCTTGAAAAATATGGTCCAAACTACGTGCAGCACCATTTACGAGGATGTAGTGTGCCGAGTTGCAATTGGTAACGTTTCGCTGTTATCAACGCTGGTATTTAATCTACTCGCTGCAGGCTGAAATATCCCGATACTGGCAATGTATTCGGATTGCGAGCCTACGCACCATTGCTACACCTCTGTTGTCACTGTCGTTATATTTTTCATCAAATGCCAGCACGCAGGTATGGATTTACTGCATCTCTTATGGCGTGTATTGCTATCTGACATTGTCTTGTCCTCCCATCCTTTCCATATATAGCAATTTCCTTTCAGTACGAACACGTTGTATACAACTCCGCATGAATGTTTTGTCTTACCATTGCTAGTAGGATAATCAAACGGCCGCTGACGAGTCGTCTCCAAAGATGAATTTGTAATACCCTCATTCGCAACGCTTTGGTTCTCCCAGGCACGTAGCCAGGATTTTTATCAGAGGGGGGGGGGGGGGGGGCACGCCGGTAGTAAAAACAAATTTCGCTCCTCAGCCATATGTTGTTGGCCGGCGGGGGGGGGGGGGGGGTCGGGTCGTCAGATAATCTCATTTGATCTAGTGTGAATTTATTTTGTTCAGGGGGACATGGCCCCCGTGCCTCCCCCGGATACGTACCTGTTTTTTCCACAGCATGCGGACACGTGCATGACCGCCGGCCGTGGCACAGAGCAGCTGCAGCCTGCTCTGATATTTTGTGACCCGCGCCCTTCAACCTACTCCGTCCTCTCATCCCAAGTCGTCCTGGGTATGTACCCCACCAGCATGCACGGATGTTATGAATTGATGTTATGTGCATGGTGCTGGAAATGTGCACTTTTCTCGTGTTCCCACATTTTGCTTGAGACGATCCTATCCTATCACATCCTGCCAGCTGCCACTTGATCGGCATGCATCTTGTTTGTGCGCTTTACCGATTAACGCCAACCGTCACCAAACATATGGACAGAGTGAAATTGGAACCTCAAACGCATTCACATTCCTCCATCTTTAGCACATCCAGCCGGGACAGTGATACCAGTTGTGGTACGAAGAGTTGCATGCCAAATCCTTCGTTGAATATTTTACACAAATATACATTCATATATACTTTCGCTGAAGATAACGCTTTAGCTCTGGTTGTATTTCGTATTTTCATAAAGATATCCCTAGCCTATATGTCCAGTGAGATATTCAGTTTTGTTAACACGCGCCGTGCCGGTGTTCGGCGCCACCTTCACCGTGCGGGGGGGGGGGGGGGGGGGGGCGCGGTAGACACGGCCCACTCTAACTCGAAAACTAAAAGGGCTAGAAAGACGCAGAAAAATGCGTTCGAAATCTCTCAACAAGCAAATTCGAAAGTAATTCATTTTTGTCTTCCTAAAGCCAATATTGAGGTCACCGGAGGTCATCAAAGGCCAAATGCTTCCAGTTTTAGGACTTCGCTCCAGAAACCCCCAGATATCACAGGAACTATGTATGATAGCTAGGAACACACGGAAAGAGCAATGGAAAGCTCTTGAAACATGAAATTGACAAAGTGTCCTCAGATTTGAGCTCAGGTCAATAGTTTAGACTCCAGGACCAGAGCTCATCAAATGTCAAAAAGGCTATTTTTTACAAAACAGTTTTTCATGAAAAGCTTTTTACCTAATACCGAAAATACGAAAATACGAAATACAAGGCAATAATTTTGATGCCATCGTGCTTGTCTCTTCAAGGCGCTTCAACTCATATCAGTGTTGACCAGGTTAGGTCAACTTAAAAATTTGACCTCAGGTCAAGGTCAAGTGGTGACACAAGTAGGTCATGTTGCATGTGGGAAGACGTGCCTCGAGGAGACAAATACGTTGGTGTCAGTTTCACTTCTCTATCATCATTATGTCGAGAGTTATTGACATACAACTGTTGGTGACCTCGGATGACCTCGGCTGACCCTGTAGGGGTCACTGAACAAAAATGGCACCTAGGTCATCAAGAATGGCCTATAATAACATGATCCAGAAGGAATTCGACTGATATCTTGCGTATCCTTGGAATAGGAAGCATTTGAATATTTCCCCATTGACTTATAATGGGGAGGTCACGAAATTGACCCGACCTTAGGTCGCTGATATAAAAATCGAAGATCAACGAATTGTAGATATATATGACCTTATGGAATCCTGTAAGTGTAAAACCGATCATCCAAAAACTGTGACTGTGGTACGACCACAAGTTTTTTAAGGTGAGGTCACGTGACCTGGTCTGGTGACCTGACCTGAGATGACCCGATATATTCTATTTTTACATAATGTGGGTAATTGATGCTCGAACAGCTGTGCCACAAACGGCGGCGCTACGCGTCGACGTTTTTCCGCTATCCTCGAAAAACCTGAGGGGGTGTCTAAACACCCCCCCCCCCCCCCCCCCCCCCGGCACGGGGCGGGTTAAAAGGGCTAACGTTCTAATGATCATCGTTTTCACCTTTGAGCATCTGAATCACTTACGACTCTTGGTGACGACGTGGCAGTAAGTGACATCCAGATCGCGGAGAGGCTCATATTCGTGATGGTAGCGTAGCTCCGTGTATGTGTTACAAGTCCGTCGTATTTGGATAATTTAGTGACTTAGTGTAAGCACTTTAAATTATCGTACGAACGCTAAGGGGGCGTAATAGCCGAGTGGTTAAAGGGATTATACGGGTTTTTCCCAGGGGTAAAAAAAAGTTAAAATTTGCTACCAACCGAATTTGACGGAGCCCAATTTTGCTACACCTTTTATCGAACATTCTCATTCTCATCGAAGCTACATTTCTACACATTTCCATTTGTCGATTGCAAATGTTTATATCTGCTAATGCGAAAATTCGCTACACAAAACTGGCAAGCAGTTCAACAGGAGTGGCAACGTTATTTAACCGGTTCTTCTTTTGCGGCTAGACCAGGCGTATCGCTATACCTTAGTACCAATCTACCGACCTCGACACCAAGGTATCGTACCCTCATGGGATAAAACACTTGTTGATTTAATGTAAAAACAGGTTCACCATTTGCAATAGAACAGACGACTATATTTTTCCTTCCAACATCCATCCAGGTGACGTGTCCAATATATACGTGCAAACAAAAAGCTGATTTGCACAAATAAATAATGCAAGACGAATCTTAAACAAGACAAGTACTCAACAAGACAAAATAAATAGCACACGGGAGCAGAATTCAAGTTCTAAACACTGGATGTGGCACACTGGCACACCAAATAAAGTGCACACCACAACCGTTCATCGAATGACATTATACTAATTCCCATTGGGTACCTACTGTTGGCACTGCATCCGTACATCACTATACACTTCATATCACAGATTCATATCACATATATACAGGGGCGCGGTGACACCTTCTACCAAGATGCCTTTTCATAACTTTTCCGATGTCCCTGTGACCTACGGTCAAAAAATTGTCCTTCTGACACCGCTGCCGCACGTGCTCTAATAGTTTGTCAGCGCAGACAGGCTCCGGTCCATTCCAGCGCACACAAAGCTCTTTCGCTGCACTTGCGTGCGACAGTTGGCGGTTCTCGCCGAAGATGTCCTTCACCACACTGCACATGCTCTCCACAACACTCTCGGGAGCTGCCAGCATCCAAATCCGTGCCACCATGTCACTGTATGGCTGCAGGATCGCCTCACTCTGGGCCTGTTTTTGCAGCCTCACGTAGAGCTCGGGGTCTGTCAGCTCGTTCGGTAGCTCTCGCATGAATCTGTGAGCCGCTCTGATTTGTGGGAGGCCGACACCAAGCTCCTTTGGCAGGATCTTTTGCTCCTTAAGCGTTTGTACCGCTGTGGGAACAGAACCACTATTACAAAATGTGCTTTGACTTGTACTTAGACACTAGAATGATAGCAGTTGAGTAAGTATAAAATGCAACTTCCTAAATGGTGTGTTCTGCATCCGGATTCCATAACTCTCCCCAAAAAATTGATAATCCCACTGAAAGCGGGTGTCTTTGAAACAGGTGAAAGTGTTTGATATATTTCCTAAACTGACCTCTAAATATTGGCAGTGCAAAAGCTTATGTCAGAAAATAAGTTTTGTATCAAAAAAAAATATTAAGACGAAGACCAGTTTGAATGGTCCTTGGACAAGCACTGACACTTCTAGGAAACCCAAAACGATTCAACATTTTACATGACACTCTGATGTGTTGTATTCACGTCATAACGCTATCAGGATAAACACTAATAAATTAAGATCGCTTAAAAATGAGAATAAATGCGCCAAGAAATGAGAAGTAGCCAAAGACTAGCAAAAAGGAACGCATTTTTATATGTTTGCCTTTTGTTTCTTTAGCTGCTTTTGCAGTGATATATACTTCTTCGAATTGAATGGCCCCGGTAATTTGGGACTTGCCTACCTCGTGCAGCGTAGATCAGGCAATCAGAGTGCTCAACCGCCTGCAGCATTGTGAGAGACCCAGAGACCCCCGTTATCGTTGCGAACCGTCTCAGTGCTAATCGCCGGTCCACTGTCGGTCATATCAACATCATCACATGTCGGGTGCACGTCTGCAGGCAAATGTTCGGAGGCTACTTTGTTACGCCCAGTTGGGAAAGGCTGCTGCGCCGACTCGGCAGGCACAGGAGCATCTCCAGTACTTGGATGCTCCTCCATGCGTGATGACTGGTGTCTCGCCAGCATCTGAGGAAACGAAAAAGGCAAATGTATAGGTGAAGGTTTCGTGAATAGTGGAACTGAGTAATTGGATCATGGGAATCGCCAGGATTTTTAAGTTCAGGTGGCAAAGTTGTCTGAAGGAAATCAACCCATCCCTACATTCATTTTCTCCTCGAATTTGGGCTACTTCATTTCACCTTCAGAAAAATTAACATAAAAATGGCAACAGGTAGAGAAGATGCAGCAGAACATGTTTGGTTCCTGTTTGGCGATTCGAGGACCTATTGTACTAAAAAAAAACGCAGTTTCCTGGAATTATGTCCTGCTCTGCGGCAAGGAAAGCAAATTGTATTAAACGTCGAATTCTGCGCCTATATTGATTGCCTTCCACTATCTAAATATATTTTCTCCTCCATTTCACCTTCCTTCCACCCATCCGTCTCGGCAAAGGCTTTCCCCTGCGTCGCCGCCGTCAAGGTCGTCGGTTGCGGCGGCGACCGACGGACCCGGCTCGACGCAGGGACGTAGCTAGGGGGGGGGGGGGCACGGGAGCCATGCCCCTCCCCCTCTGAGCAAAACAAATTTACACTAAATAAAATTAGATTCTCTGACGACCCGGCTCCCTCCCCCCCCCCCCCCCTCCGGTCAACAACATATGGTTGAGGAGCTAAATTTGATTCTACCACCGACGTGCCCCACCCCCAATAAAAATCCTGGCTACGCGCCTGGCTCGACGGAGGGTGATTCGGGCCGGTGCCGAGCAGCGGCGCGGGCCGACATTGGGGACGGGGGAGACGGGGTGTCGGCAGATTGATGTCGGTGTGCATGCGCCCATCGCAGCGCTCATGCGCTGAAGAAATAGTTTTGAGTATTTTGCTTATTTCTTGAAAACGGTCCAGAAAGTCGGGAATCAGACGACGGTTACGTAAAATTCGTTCAATTTGGAGTTTTGTCGATGACTTGAGAGTGGCCTCTCTTCATAAATGGCATCACAGGCACTACAAGGACAGTCACTGGCGCGACGAGGTCTGTCAGAAAAATCAAAGTTGTTGAGCGATTTTAGGCTAATTCCGCACTTACAGTTTTCGAGGTAGGCGCTAAATGTGTCCCAAACGTTCCCGTCTCCACGTCAGCACAGTTTTTCACAGTCACGCTGCCTACTTCCGGAAAAATACGAATAATACTATGGAGCGGCCGGGGAGCGCTCCCTAGTCCCTAGCGCAATACAAATAACTGAACACTTACCCAGGCAGCAGAACCACGTAGGAGAACATCCGACTCCGCAGGATGATGTTTCTTTGTGTGTTTCAGCAGCCGAGGACGATGATAATTTAGGCATGAAAAACTACACTCAGCTCCATCCTTGGTGAGATATCCGCACAAAATCTCCATTCTAGAGTTTGTTAACTTAGCCTTCTTTACTTTACTCATGATAAACAACACAGATCCTTGGAGCACCAAACATCGATCTTATCGCAACAGAGACACCACCAACCAGCGCGAGACCAAAATGTCAAAGGAGGGCTTTGTCACCATTCGGAAACCTTGAACTTATAGTGATGGGGTACCATAAAAAGCAGATTCTGGAAGTCTTTACGCTTCATTGAGTTACATTCATTTGGTTAAATATGGCCTGATAATAACTTTGAAATAATTTTATTAAAAGATATTGGAATATTTTGAAGTACAATTTGATGTCCTTTATTCGTATTATGCGTGATACAAAAATATGCGTAATAAATATAAAAATATACAAAAATTATGCGTGATACAACCTGTATCACTCTCTGTCGATTCATGTTGGCATTTTTTGCTACAAAATTCTCTATCTCTGGTAGGTGTAGATTTCCTTAAAAGGTACGTTTAGTCTCTAGATCTTGCGAGAAACTTGTGACATTTGCCCACTTATGGTGATATTTTCCCATTTCTCGCTAGCAACATATTACTTTCAAAATATCTCCAGAAAACAGAGATCAACCAGCCGTGAATATACAAAACAGCCCCATAAGTGTACAGGATCTACAACAAACAGAAAGTGACTCATTCAAGCATATACCGCAGTAATGATAGTGCAATTTTTATGTCTTGCCATGGGCCAGTTTTGCTACAAATCTTCGTTTGGTGTAACGCTGAATTGCTACTAACGACGTTGTCGAGTTGGCGTTATTTTTGACCCCTGGTTTTTCCCAGAATAATTTAGTTACATAGTAAAACGTACTTATAAAAGTGGTAGAAGTCCCACGGTAGCCACATTTTTCTGGAAATGACCTCTTCTGCACGTAAGGACATTCCAAAGTGCGCGGTGATGCCACCGCGTATTTTCTGCAGGACCGGCTGAGGCAGAGCCAGTCATCTCTTTTATGCTAATAAAAGCACCTCACGTATGGCATATTTCCGGTAAAATAAGCAATATTTGAAAGAAAATAAACTTGTTTTGTTCCAACGGCAGCAGCAGTTACCTAGTTTTCCCATAACATTATATATTTTTCATGAATTTTCATGCCAAAAAATTCATACGCCACCACCAAATTATCAACGCTAAAGGCCAGAGAAAAGAAAACCACAAAAAACACAAAACCTCAACGAACAGTGTGTAGTAATACAAAGTCCCGTCAATTTTTAATTGCATAATAATTGTGTGATCCAGTGTAGGACTTGCAGATAATTCAAAACTCTCAAATTGATCTTAAGATAGAAGTGGTGGGCAGTAGTGCCGATCAAGTACTCGTTATCTGATACTAGTCTCGAAAAACGCCCAAGTTTTAACGCTGACAATTTCTGAAATAATGGACTAAATGAGCATTGAGGTCCCTGTTATATGTCTTAAACGTGTTTAAAGCTCATACAACTGCAAAAGAGTGCATTTACTTTCAGGACGGAAAACCGTATAATCCCTTTAAGACGTCTGGCTCTCACGTGGAGAGCCCGTGTTTCGAACCCCGGTAGAGCTATGGCCTCTGGGCGCTAATATGACCAATGTGTTCGCTGGCGAGTCCATAAGAGTTGGCGACCAAGCGGGTCGTCAATTCGTTTATAAAAAAGGAAAAGGATCGTACGAACGCTAAATGTATAACAGTATTTTCTGGAGGTGATATGTTATACCACGTTATGGTTATCCAGATTTGTTCAAACGGCTCATTTGGTCGTCTTATGATCCTATTCCTATGTAACAAAAGTGAAATTAGGTTACACACCTGACCCGGTAAACAACAGGCTAGCGTTCCACGCATTTACCGCTCGTCGGTGCACGGAGAGCTGTGACAAAACGATAACGGAGACGCCAAACGTCCTCGTTTGAAGCAGGCTCATTCCTACCTTTGGGTAAAAAAATAACACTTCAATTTCGATGTCCGTTTAATATCAGCTTTGGAACTTGCGTCAGCATATTGATAAAGTATTTTATATATGCTTAGGCGTTACTTTTTATACATCTTATCGTTTGTGTGACACGGCCGTCTCCAAAACAGGTGCTTGTCAGTTATCGGCTCTCGACGGCAGAGTCTTTGCAACGAAATTTGGGTATTTGAAGGCCAGGTACGTAGCCAAAGGGGGGGGGGGTGGCACGGGGCTATGCCCCCTCCCCCGAGCGAACAAATTTACACTAGATAATATGAGATTCTCTGACGACTCGACCCTACCGCCCCCCCCCCCCCCCCCCGGTCAACAACATTGATAAAAACCTTGGCTACATGCCTGCTGAAGGTCAAAACGTTTTGCCTCCCCTAAACTGAGCGGCTGTATCCTCCCCTGCTCTATGGAACCTGTTTGGCACTCTATGACACCTGTTTGGCACTATATGGCACCTGTTTGGCACTCTATGGCACCTGTTTGGCACTCTATGGCACCTGTTTGGCACTCTATGGCACCTGTTTGGCACTGTATGGCACCTGTTTGGTACTCTATGGCACCTGTTTGGCACTCTATGGCACCTGTTTGGCACTGTATGGCACCTGTTTGGCACTGTATGGCACCTGTTTGGCACTGTATGGCACCTGTTTGACATCAGTTTGGTGATGATCGAACATGTGCGCGGATTCGATTCGAACTGAATGTCTCGAACACCTTACACCTTGAACACCGGTGCCAGACACCGGATGACAGACCTGCCAGGTGTCAGTATGTTGATTAAAAAATAAAATGCCTTTTCTTAAAAAAGGAATGCTGATTGAAGAAATAAGTGCAGACTGGATCTGGAGCCGTATTCACGTCGACTTCATAAGCGGATTTTATTTCTTAACCCGCGCACTGCAGAGGGTTGATTTCCGGCCCCCTCAGGTTTTTCAAAGATAGCGAAAAAACGCCGCCGGGTTTTGGCACACCTGTTAGGACATCAATTGCGCAATTTTTTTAAAAAAAATAACCTCGGGTCATCTCAGGTCAGGTCACCAGACCAGGTCAAGCGACACCACCTCCAAAAATGTTTGCAGTTGTGCCAAAGCCAGAGTTTTTCACCGATCAGTTTGAAACTTACATGATGTGATGAGGGCATAAGTACTTACAATTCGTATGTCTCGAAATTTTGATATCGTTGACTTAAGGTCAGGTCAATTTCGTAACCTCCCATAATAAGTCAATGGGGAAATATACAAATGCTTCCTATTTCAAGTATATGCATGATATTAGTCCAATTACTTCTGGATCATGTTATTATAGGATATTCTTGATGATCCAAGTGTAATTTTTGTACAGTGACCCCTATTGGGTCTTTGAGGTCATGCGAGGTCACCATCACTCTTTTTGTCAATAACTCCCGACATAATGAAGATAGAGAAGTAAAACAGACATCAGTGTGTTTGTCTCGTCGAGATACGTCTTCCCATATGCAACATGCACTACTTGGGTCACCACTTGACCTTGACCTGAGGTCAAATTGTTAAGTTGACTTAACAAGGTCACCATGTATATCTTTCGAAGCGCCTTGACAAGATAAACACAATGGCGTAAACAGTTTTTCGTTACCTTTATTAAGTAAAAAGTTAATAGCAAAAAACGATTTAGCAAAAAACGGCATTTTTTCCTTCTTTTTGACCTCTGGAGCCTCAAATATTGACCTGAGATCAAATATAAGGACACTTTAGCGATTGTAAATTTCACTGGCTGGCGTTTGCTTTTTTCCGTTTGTTTCTAACTAGCATCGTTTCTGAGATATATTGGAATTTCTGGAGCGATGTCCTAAAACAGGAAAAACTGGAAAATTTGACCTTTGATGACCTCTGGTGACCTCAATTTTGACCTGACCTAAAAGAACACTGAAATACTTTCGATAGAACATGTACCAAGCTATCAAATGCCTTTTTCCGCTTCTTGCTACGTAGCGTAGTTTTCGAGATCTCAGGGGGGGGCTGAAATCAATCCCCTGCAGTTCGTGTTCGGCGCAAAGCCCCTGCAGTGCGCGGGTTAAGAAGATTTTGGTACTCACGTTGACGATCTTACGATTTTTCTTACGAACTGTCTGGATAATTAAGAACATCCGTATTCACATCGGACAATTCGGTATTCATGTTGCTTTTCTTAATAACTTTCTTAAGAAAGGTTGGAAATTTAATTTATTTTAGGCCACTTACAGGCGAGGCTTCGGAACCTTCAGGCCACTGAAAATAAACAAGCAGCACACCAATTAGTTGCGTATTCTATGTCAGTTATCACTCGTGTACTTATATACAACATTGCCGGCTGAGTATCATGGTGTTTTAGGATGAATTTCCTTGAGACACAGATGGAAATGAGAAAGACCCACTTAGCACACTTCATAAAAATGCAGAAACAACTTGCAACATAACCCTTGCAATGCTTACAAAACTCGTAACTTACAAAGGCCTCGTAAACCTAATCCCAAGAGAGGTGGAGAAGGAGCGCCTCCTGTAAGTGGGCGAAAGGTCCGTTGGGGGGTGAGACGGAATGAATAAAACGCTTAGGTACCTTATATTTATTTTCCATGAATACAAAGATCGTCATCGATAATTGTATGCTAACCAATGGTAAGGATTCATCCTATAAACCAATGGTTGGTGTTTTTCCCAAGCGTATAATGCAACAGTATATTCCTTATGAGAAATTTGACCTTTACCCTAATGCTTCAATGTTCAGCGAAGTTAATAGGGTAAATGTCACTCACCATCGGATCATGGACCTATGCTATTGTCCTCATAAACAATAGACACTACTCCCATCTGCCTAAAGGAAAAACTCATATTATTGACATCGCTTATAGCTTTTCAAAATTACTTACAACAAAACCTCATGCATAAGTTTACGACAACTCAGTGAGTATTCGTAACTCCGCAATACCGTTAACATTAGCTTCTTACCAACAACATAGGATATTGTGACATGAATCGCACTCTCGAAAATTCATAAGAAAATTCTTACGAAAACACCCGACGAGAATCGCAAAATGTCTCCGAACAAAATTGCATCGTAATAATTTTCTTACTGTCTGCGAAGTTGACGTGAATTCCAAATTTTAGTAAGAAGTAGATCGTTCGTAAGCAAATTATTAAGCAAATTGTCGACGTGAATACGGCCCCTGATCACCTTGCCCTTCTCCGTTCGCCTGCTTTGCTGCTTGTCTGTGCTGCCACGACTGCGACCGTTTGATGGTATCTTAGACATTGGTCGCTACGGGCACTCTGCCGCCAAATATCGGTCGCCAGCATATTGGCGCGCCTTCACACGGCCACGGCGTAATAGCCCTCAATATCTGTCTGGCAAGGGCAATTTGGAAAGCGTTATCATAAAATCTATCCAAGCGTGAGATTTAGCGCATAAATAGCATGGTGGCGGCTGGCCGTGGCTCAGTTGGCTGTAGTATGGCTCTGCCGCAGCCTGTCGACAGGCAGCACCCCTCACCACACCACAGCACCCCTCACTACACCACAGCACCCCCACCACACCACAGCACCCCTCACCACACCACAGCACACCACAACACCTCTCACCATACCACATCACACCACAGCACCCCTCACCACACCACAGCACCCCTCACCACACCACAGCACCCCTCACCACACCACAGCACCCCCACCACGCCACACCACCCCTCACCACACCACAGCACATCACCCCTCACCGCACCACAACACCCCTCACCACACCACACCACCCCTCACCACACCACAGCACAGCACCCCTCACCACACCACAGCACCCCTCACCACACCACAGCACACCACACCACACCACACCACACCACAGCACACCACACCACACCACAGCACCCCTCACCACACCACAGCACAGCACCCCTCACCACACCACAGCACCCCTCACCACACCACAGCACAACACCCCACACCACACCACAGCACCCCTCACCACACCACAACACCCCTCACCACACCACAGCACAGCACCCCTCACCACACCACAGCACCCCTCACCACACCACAGCACAGCACCCCTCACCACACCACAGCACCCCTCACCACACCACAACACACCTCACCACAACACAGCACCTCTCACCACACCACAGCACCCCTCACCACACCACAGCACCCCTCACCACACCACAGCACAGCACCCCTCACCACACCACAGCACAGCACCCCTCACCACACCACAGCACCCCTCACCACACCACAGCACCTCTCACCACACCACAGCACCCCTCACCACACCACAGCACCCCTCACCACACCACAGCACCTCTCACCACACCACAGCACAGCACCCCTCACCACACCACAGCACAGCACCCCTCACCACACCACAGCACAGCACCCCTCACCACACCACAGCACCCCTCACCACACCACAGCACCTCTCACCACACCACAGCACCCCTCACCACACCACAGCACCCCTCACCACACCACAGCACCCCTCACCACACCACAGCACAGCACCCCTCACCACACCACAGCACCCCTCACCACACCACAGCACACCACACCACACCACACCACACCACACCTCACCACACCACAGCACAGCACCCCTCACCACACCACACCACAGCACCCCTCACCACACCACAGCACCCCTCACCACACCACAGCACAGCACCACTCACCACACCACAGCACAGCACCCCTAACCACACCACAGCACAGCACCCCTCACCACACCACAGCACACCACACCACACCACACCACAGCACACCACACCACACCACACCACAGCACAGCACCCCTCACCACACCACAGCACAGCACCCCTCACCACAGCACAGCACCCCTCACCACAGCACAGCACCCCTCACCACAGCACAGCACCCCTCACCACAGCACAGCACCCCTCACCACAGCACAGCACCCCTCACCACAGCACAGCACCCCTCACCACAGCACAGCACCCCTCACCACACCATACCACAGCACCCCTCACCACACCACAGCACAGCACCCCTCACCACACCACAGCACACCACACCACACCACACCACAGCACAGCACAGCACACCACACCACACCACACCTCACCTCACCACACCACAGCACAGCACCCCTCACCACACCACAGCACCCCTCACCACACCACAGCACAGCACCCCTCACCACACCACAGCACACCACACCACACCACAGCACAGCACCCCTCACCACACCACAGCACCCCTCACCACACCACAGTACAGCACCCCTCACCACACCACAGCACCCCTCACCACACCACAGCACAGCACCCCTCACCACACCACACCACAGCACCCCTCACCACACCACACCTCACCACACCACAGCACAGCACCCCTCACCACACCACACCTCACCACACCACACCACAGCACCCCTCACCACACCACAGTGCAGCACCCCTCACCACACCACACCTCACCACACCACACCACACCACAGCACCCCTCACCACACCACAGTACAGCACCCCTCACCACACCACACCTCACCACACCACACCACAGCACCCCTCACCACACCACAGTACAGCACCCCTCACCACACCACAGCACCCCTCACCACACCACACCACAGCACCCCTCACCACACCACACCACACCACACCACACCACACCACACCACAGCACACCACACCACACCACACCACACCACACCTCACCACACCACAGCACAGCACCCCTCACCACACCACAGCACCCCTCACCACACCACAGCACAGCACCCCTCACCACACCACAGCACACCACACCACACCACACCACAGCACCCCTCACCACACCAAAGCACCCCTCACCACACCACACCACAGCACACCACACCACACCACACCACAGCACCCCTCACCACACCACACCTCACCACACCACAGCACAGCACCCCTCACCACACCACAGCACCCCTCACCACACCACAGCACAGCACCCCTCACCACACCACAGCACACCACACCACACCACACCACACCTCACCACACCACAGCACAGCACCCCTCACCACACCACAGCACCCCTCACCACACCACAGCACAGCACCCCTCACCACACCACAGCACAGCACCCCTCACCTCACCACAGCACCCCTCACCACACCACAGCACCTCTCACCACACCACAGCACCTCTCACCACACCACAGCACCCCTCACCACACCACAGCACCCCTCACCACACCACAGCACAGCACCCCTCACCACACCACAGCACCCCTCACCACGCCACACCACCCCTCACCACGCCACACCACAGCACCCCTCACCACACCACAGCACACCTCACCACACTACAGCACCTCTCACCACACCACAGCACCCCTCACCACACCACAGTACAGCACCCCTCACCACACCACAGCACCCCTCACCACACCACAGCACAGCACCCCTCACCACACCACAGCACCCCTCACCACAACACAGCACAGCACCCCTCACCACACCACAGCACCCCTCACCACACCACAGCACCCCTCACCACACCACAGCACAGCACCCCTCACCACACCACAGCACAGCACCCCTCACCACACCACAGCACCCCTCACCACACCACAGCACCCCTCACCACACCACAGCACCCCTCACCACACCACAGCACCTCTCACCACACCACAGCACAGCACCCCTCACCACACCACAGCACACCACACCACACCACACCACACCTCACCACACCACAGCACAGCACCCCTCACCACACCACAGCACCCCTCACCACACCACAGCACAGCACCCCTCACCACAC
Organism: Chirona hameri; assembly: GCA_036785665.1. Lineage (NCBI taxonomy): Eukaryota > Metazoa > Arthropoda > Thecostraca > Balanomorpha > Balanidae > Chirona > Chirona hameri. The sequence goes on along the minus strand of JAXIVJ010017882.1, from coordinate 2,613 downwards.
CACAGCACAGCACCCCTCACCTCACCACAGCACCCCTCACCACACCACAGCACCTCTCACCACACCACAGCACCTCTCACCACACCACAGCACCCCTCACCACACCACAGCACAGCACCCCTCACCATACCACAGCACCCCTCACCACACCACAGCACAGCACCCCTCACCATACCACAGCACCCCTCACCACACCACAGCACAGCACCCCTCACCACACCACAACACCCCTCACCACGCCACACCACAGCACCCCTCACCACACCACAGCACCTCTCACCACACCACAGCACCTCTCACCACACCACAGCACCCCTCACCACACCACAGCACAGCACCCCTCACCATACCACAGCACCCCTCACCACACCACAGCACAGCACCCCTCACCACACCACAACACCCCTCACCACGCCACACCACAGCACCCCTCACCACACCACAGCACACCTCACCACACTACAGCACCTCTCACCACACCACAGCACCCCTCACCACACCACAGTACAGCACCCCTCACCACACTACAGCACCCCTCACCACACCACAGCACACCACACCACACCACACCACACCTCACCACGCCACACCACAGCACCCCTCACCACACTACAGCACCCCTCACCACACCACAGCACCCTCACTACACCACACCACCCCTCACCACAGCACAGCACCCCTCACCACACCACAGCACAGCACCCCTCACCACACCACAGCACAGCACCTCTCACCACACCACAGCACCCCTCACCACACTACAGCACAGCACCCCTCACCACACCACAGCACCCCTCACCACACCACAGCACCCCTCACCACACCACAGCACCCCTCACCACACCACAGCACCCCTCACCACACCACAGCACAGCACCCCTCACCACACCACAGCACCCCTCACCACACTACAGCACCCCTCACCACACCACAGCACCCTCACTACACCGCAACACACCACACCACACCACAGCACCCCTCACTAAACCACAGCACCTCTCACCACACCACAGCACCTCTCACCACACCACAGCACCCCTCACCACACCACACCACACCTCACCACACCACAGCACCCCTCACCATACCACATCACACCACAGCACCCCTCACCACACCACACCACCCCTCACCACACCACACCACACCACAACACCTCTCACCACGCCACACCACAGCACCCCTCACCACACCACAGCACACCTCACCACACTACAGCACCTCTCACCACACCACAGCACCCCTCACCACACCACAGTACAGCACCCCTCACCACACTACAGCACCCCTCACCACACCACAGCACACCACACCACACCACACCACACCTCACCACGCCACACCACAGCACCCCTCACCACACTACAGCACCCCTCACCACACCACAGCACCCTCACTACACCACACCACCCCTCACCACAGCACAGCACCCCTCACCACACCACAGCACAGCACCCCTCACCACACCACAGCACAGCACCTCTCACCACACCACAGCACCCCTCACCACACTACAGCACAGCACCCCTCACCACACCACAGCACCCCTCACCACACCACAGCACCCCTCACCACACCACAGCACCCCTCACCACACCACAGCACCCCTCACCACACCACAGCACAGCACCCCTCACCACACCACAGCACCCCTCACCACACTACAGCACCCCTCACCACACCACAGCACCCTCACTACACCGCAACACACCACACCACACCACAGCACCCCTCACTAAACCACAGCACCTCTCACCACACCACAGCACCTCTCACCACACCACAGCACCCCTCACCACACCACACCACACCTCACCACACCACAGCACCCCTCACCATACCACATCACACCACAGCACCCTCACCACACCACACCACCCCTCACCACACCACACCACACCACAACACCTCTCACCCTACCACAGCACACCACAGTACCCCTCACCACACCACAGCATCTCTCACCACACCACATCACCCCTGACCACACCACACCACACCTCAACACACCACACCACACCTCACCACACACAACACCTCTCACCACAACACCCCTCACCACACTACACCACAGCACCCCTCACCACACCACAACACCCCTCACCACACCACAGCACAGCACCCCTCACCACACCACAGCACAGCACCCCTCACCACACCACAGCACCCCTCACCACACCACAACACACCTCATCACACCACACCACAGCACCCCTCACCACACCACAGCACCCCTCACCACACCACAACACACCTCATCACACCACACCACAGCACCCCTCACCACACCACAGCACCCCTCACCACACCACAGCACAGCACCCCTCCCCACACCACACCACACCACAGCACCCCTCACCACACCACAGCACCCCTCACCACACCACAGCACAGCACCCCTCACCACACCACAGCACAGCACCCCTCACCACACCACAGCACAGCACAGCACCCCTTACCACACCACAGCACCCCTCACCACACCACAACACACCTCATCACACCACACCACAGCACCCCTCACCACACCACAGCACCCCTCACCACACCACAGCACCCCTCACCACACCACAGCACCTCTCACCACACCACAGCACCCCTCACCACACCACA
>JAXIVJ010017881.1:5000-24898 GCA_036785665.1 Chirona hameri | reverse complement strand
GTGTTCAACTCAATTGAGACTGTTTACGAGCGAGCGCTTCGCGCTCGCTCGTCTTTCCGTGGTACATGGGACAAATCTGATTATGAGCGGCCCGGCCCGGCCCGGTCCGTGGCGACGCTTTTGAGAAGCTGATATATCTGCAACCACACGTCTGATTGACAAGCGGACTTCTTTGCTGAGCAGCCCCATCCAATCTACCCTGTTTGAGACCGGTGCTGAGTCACGTGGGTGACTACCACTGCGCGTGGTGCGTGCCGCGTGAGGGGTGTTGAAAAGTGTTTACTCGGAAAAACTCTGCAACGGCTGAGTCGATTGTTTTCAAATTTGGTGTGTGGTTAGGGACCCCTCAGCCGCCACTTTCCCACAAGTCAGGGGTGGGGTGTCTTTGCACGTGCGCACGTGCTCACTCATATTCTATATCTCAGGAACGGCTGAGCCGATTGTGTTCGAATTTGGTGTGTGGTTCGAATTTGGTGTTGGCCTTCCCACAAGTCAGGGATAGGGTGCCTCAGCACGTGCGCACGTGCACACCCCTATTCCATATCTCAGGAACGGCTGACACGATTTTCTTCAAATTTGGTGGGCGGTTAGGGATCTCTCAGCCGCCGCTTGTCCACAAGCCAAGGGTGGGGTGGCTTTGCACGTGCGCACGTGCAAAGCCACCCCACCCTATTCTATGTCTCTGGAACGGCTGGGCTGATTGTGTTCAAATTTGGTATGTGGTTAGGGACCTCTCAGCCCCCACGTTTCCACCAGTCAAAGGTGGGTGCCTCTGCACGTGCGCACCTGCGCACCCTTTTTTGTATCACAAACTACTTGCCCGATCAAGTTGAAATTCCCCATACATTTCCTTCGCGCTCGCTCGTTCATCGCCAACTACGGCGCCTTACTGGTATTGTAAGCTTTGTAGTGTTAGCTTCAGTAAGGCGACCAACCGGCCTCCGAGTCAACAAATACCGTGTCATTGCTGACATCTGAGTGTTCGTTTGGCGAGTGGTGGAACTGCAATCTTGTGGCTGCGGCGGGAAATGTTCCGAAACATGTTTCCCATACTCTTTCGTTTCATTCAGACGTATATTTCAGTCCGACCGGTGCCTGGCCACGGACACACTTTCTTCTGTCTCATCCCACCCAAAAATACTGTTTCGGCTCTGCTGTCAAATTTATTTGCACTGCACTTTCTTTGCTTCTATGGAGTAGGTAATATTGTTACATATCGATATATTCATATATTTAGTATAACTTATTAAGTATAACTTATTGATATATTGATTAAAACTAGTATGGAGGTCATAGTCAAACATGAAGTTGTCGATCTGGTTCTGTCATCTACAATACATAAATATAAGATAATAGCAAAGTGTCTATCACCATTTGCTTAGCCCGCGCCGTGCCGGGGGCGGGGCGTTTAGATCCCTCCCCCAAGGTTTCTCGAGTTTTGCACAGCTGTTCGGCCATCAATTGCGCACATTTTTTTTAAAAAAATACCTCGGGTCATATCAGGTCAGGTCACCACACCAGGTCACGTGACAACACCTCCAAAAATGTTTCCGGTCGCACCACAGCCACAGTTTTTGGCCGATCGATTTCGTATTTACAGGATTTCATAAGAACAATAGTACCTACAATACATTTATCTCGGATTTTTGTTTGCATATCGGTGGCCTAAGGTCGGGTCAATTTCGTGACCTCCCAATTATAAGTCAATGGGGAAATAATCAAATGCTTCCTATTCTGAGGATACGAATTATACCAGCCCAGTTCCTTATGTATCATGTTATCATAATTCATTCTTGAAGTTACAGGTGCAATTTGTGTTCGGCGACCCCTACGGGGTCAGATGAGGTCACCCGAAGTCACCAATACTTGTTTGCCAATAACTCTGGACAAAATCAAGATAGATAAGTGAAACTAACACCAATGTGTTTGTCTCGTTGAGTCACGTCTCCCAATGTTCAACATGACCTAATTGGGTCACCACTTGACCCTGACCTGAGGTCAAATTTCTAAGTTGACTTAACCTGGTCATCATGCATATGATACGGAGCACCTTGACGAGACACACACGGTGGCGTCAACATTATTGGCCTATCTTTGTTAGGTAAAAATATATTTGTGAAAACTGTTTTGCTAAAAATAGTCTTTTTGACATTTGATGAGCTCTGGAGCCTGAACTATTCATCTGAGCTCATATCTGAGGGCACTTTGTCGATTGCATTTTTCCAGAGCTTTCCATTGCTTTTTGCATTTGTACCTAGCTATCATAGTTCCTGTGCTATCTGGGAATTTCTGGAGCGAAGTCCTAAAACTTGAAAATCTGACCCTTGATGACCTCTGGTGACCTCAATATTGATCTGATAATAAAAGTGCCTGAAATAGTTTCAACATGCATTTTGACAAGCTTTCGAACGATGCTTTTGGTTTTTGTGTACGTCCCATAGGAGCCGAGTTAGAGGGGCGTCGACCCCCCCCCCCCTCCCCTCCCGGCACGGCGAAGGTAGCGCCGTGCCGGGGAATGGGGGTTGGACCCCCCTAACGTTTTTCGAGGAAAACGGAGAACGGCGGCGCGCAGTGCCGCCAAATTTGGCGGCATCAATTACCCACATAGTGTGAAAGTTTTGGCCTCAGGTCATCTCAGGTCAGGTCACCAGGTCACGTCAAGTGACCTTACCTCCAAAAATGTGTGTGGTCGTGCCAAAGCCACAGTGTTTGTCAGAGATATTTGAAACTTACAGAATTTCATTAGGTCAGAGTACCTACAATTCATGTATCTCGGATGTTGTATATTGGTGACCTAAGGTCAGGTCAATTTCGTTGCCTCTCAATTATAGGTCAATGAAAACAATGTGCAAATGCTTCCTATTCAGATAATATGCATTAGGTCAGGTCAATTATTTCATAATCATGTTATTTTAGCTAATTATTGATGACCCAGGTGCAATTGTTGCTCAGTGACCTCTGCAAGGTCAGCTGAGGTCATCTGCGGTCACCAGCACTTGTTGACAACAAGTATTTATAGAATAAAGATAGAGATATGCGAATGACATCACTGTGTTTGTCTCGTCGACTCGCGTCGCCCCATATACAACATGGCCTACCTGGGTCACCAAATAACCTTGACCTTAGGTCAAAGTTTGAAGTTTACCTAACCGAGTCAAAATTAATATTTCGAAACTTCTTGAAGAGACAAACACGATGGTGTCAAAATTATTGCTCTATGTGCAACCGATGCAAAGTTATTGGTGAACAAACTTTTTGAAGAAAATGTCATCATGACCTTTGGTGACCTCTGGAGTCTGGAGTCTACACTATTGACCTGAGCTAAAGATTGAGGACACCAATGGGGATTGCATTTTCCATGAGCCTTCGATTGCCTTTTCCGTTTGTTTCTAGCTTTCATAGTTCTCGAGATATTTGGGGTTTCTGGGGCAAAATCCTATACTTCGAAAATTTGACCTTTGATGTCTGGTGACCTCAATATTGACCTGAGCTATAAAAAATGCCCGAAATTACCAAATAGTTTCGACATTATTTTTGACGAGCTATCGAGCAGTGCTTTTGGTCTATTCAGTGGATTCAATGGTCAGTGAATTCGGCATACTCCCCCATAGGAGCCGAGTTAGGAGGGGGGTGTTCAGACGCCCCCCCCCCCATCCGGCACGGCGAAGGTGGCGCCCAGCACCGGCACGGCGCTGGAAGTCAGCGAACCAGCCATATTGCCTACTTATTTACAAGTTATGTAAACATTTAAATGTCAGGCAAATGTCAGGCACAAGGGATTGGGCCGTCCAGTGCACGTTGCATGTATGTGTATGATCAGGCAGTGAATTTCCAGACGAGAGAGTGAGGGGGCTTCGCGTTGAGCCGCCGTACTATATGAACTCGGCCATATTTACTCATACCAATATATCGCATAAGCCATATGCGATATATTCGTATGAATTAATAAGGCAGAGTTAATTACGTGAACCGGCGCACAGCTTCGCGAGGCAGAGTGTCAACTTCGTGAAAATTGTTTTTGGGACAAATCAAGCCACAAACTGGGAATATGAACAAGAAATCTGCTGTTTTGGTTGGCTGCTGGATTGTTCGAACGCGTATATGCATAAATGGTTAGGGACTGGCCCGTTTGGAAGAGGTACAGGCACCTGGACGTCCAGCGTAGTTTACAGTCCAAAACATGACCTGGCGAATAAAGTAAGCTCCAGCAAACGGAGGCTTCTCTTTTTCATATTAGACGTCTAAAACACATCCACCCCAACATCGTGAAACACGTTGCAGGTTAAGCCAAGCCTCTCTCACAGCTTTCTCTACTCACAGCCTTAACTGTGCTAAAGCTGCAGTCGGTAGCAGGGCCTCCCGTAAGTAAGTAACTGGGCTGGCAAATGCCCACCCAGTGCTCCAAAATGTCCACCCAGTGGCGAAAATTTGCCCACCCAGTTGTAAACCATGAAATTACGGGCATCCGTAATCTCCCGTCCCCTCTCGGTGACCAAAATGCAACACAATAACCATTCTGGCATCGGTAGTCAATTGTTGCTGTTTGGAAGCCTTTGGATGCGCATGGATAGACTAATCATGCCAAATCGGAGTCCATCACAGAGAAAACCTACGGATTAGAGTCATTATTCTAGTCATTCATTATGATCTGGGTAGCTGTTACTCAGATCTACACAGCATGGAGTCGCTGCTATACTAACTGCTGCATTGGATATCCCTCATTACTGGGCATCCCTCACAACCCTCATTTGTCCGTCCACGTAGCTCAGTTCAAGTTGGTAAACGTCTGGCTGGAAATTCGCCCACCCTGGCAAGGTGGGTTCGAGTCGCTTCGGGCCTCGATATTCGCTCCTGACCGGGATGACCTGCGGTCGGTGGCAGCGGCCGCAAACGGGTCAGATGAAATCAGGAGTTGGGTTCCAACTTCGAGCACGTTAAACATTCGCCACTAAATTCTGCCGTTGAACTGGAACTACGTCATTGGATGGTAGGGGTCAGGGCCCACGCAACAAGCTCTGCTTCGCATAGGGCTCTTATCCCAGAAATCCATCCATTTAAATATTCGGACTAAATTTATATAACAAAACTGTGTGATCGGGGGATTTCCTGAGTTCAGATATAATATAATAAATTTGGTTACAAAAATCGTTATTTTAACCCCAACTACATCGTCTTTGTTGGACCTGTAAATATCAATGAATCTTCGCGAAACTTCACAGAAATGCCTTTCACCCACATTCGAACAATAAGCCGACCCAGACAGATCGAATTATTCACATTAAAAAAAAAATCCCCTTGTAATTTGATGCACCCTACTGTCCAGGTTATCCGCGATATACAATTAAACATTTTCTTATTAACTGCCCTGTGCATAATGTCAAACGCCAGCAAATCATTAATTACACGCGACACAATGGAATCACATTACATCTTCAAACGCTGTTAGGTGATGACTATCCGGAATTAATTAGCCTCCTTTTCGATTTCCTTTACCAAACACCGAACACGATTAGTTAATCAAATATAACAGGGGTTTTTGCCTAGCGCAATTTTGGCTCTCTGCGCAGGTTTTCTCCGAGTTAGGCGCTGTTGTTTTTTATTATTCCGAGCTAGCGCAACGCGCTCGCTCGTCTTTCCGTGGTCTATGGGAAAAATCTGAATATGAGCGGCCCGGCCCGGCCCGGCCCGGCCCGGCCCGGCCCGACCCGACCCGACCCGACCCGACCCGTGGCGACGCTTTTGAGAAGCTCATATCTCTGCAACCACACATCCGATTGACAAGCTGACGTCTTTGCTGAGCAGCCTATCCAACCTACCCTGTTTGAGACCGGTGCCGACTCATGTGGGTGACTACCACTGCGCGTGGCGCGTGCCGCGTGACGAGTGTTGGAAAAGTGTTCTCTCGCAAAAACTCTGCAACGGCTGAGCCGATTGTGTGCAAATTTGATGTGTGGTTAGGGACCCCTCAGCCGCCAATTTTCCACAAGTGAGGGGTGGGGGGTGCCTCTGCACGTGCGCACGTGCACACCCCTATTTTATATCTCAGGAACGGCTGAACCGATTGCGTTCTAATTTGGTGTGTGGTTAGGGACCTCTCAGCCGTTGCCTTTCCACAAGTCAGGGGTGGAGTGCCTCTGCACGTGCGTACGTGCTCACCCCTATTCTATATCTCAGGAATGGCTGAGCCGATTGTGCTCAAATTTGGTGTATGGTTAGGGACCTCTCAACTGCCAGTTTCCCACAAGTCAGGGATGGGGTGCCTCTGCACGTGGGCACGTGCACACCCTATTCTATATCTCAGGAACGGCTGAGCCGATTGTGTTCAAATTTGGTGTGTGGTTAGGGACCCCTCTGCCACCATCTACCCACAAGTCATGTGTGGGTGCCTGTGCACGTGCGCACGTGCACACCTTTTTGTATCTCAGGAACTATTTGCCCGATCGGATTGAAATTCACCATGCATTTATTTCGCGCTCGCTCGTTCATCGCCAACTACGGCGCCTTACTGGTTCAGGACTTTTATCCCAGCTAAATACATCCCACAACAAGGTTTCGCCGGGGTGCCGGAGCCAGGGAGACTGGCAAGAGTCTCCCGTTGCTGCAATGATGGCATCCCGGCTCCATTTACACTAACACCTTTTCACAAGTGTATGTCCAAATGTATGTGTGTCTGTGTGTGTGTGTATGGAACAAAATATGTATGTATGTGTGTCTCGTGTTTTACTTAATTTTGACTTTGAACGAAATACTTAACGTAAGATAGACTTACTTTGATATATATTAGATATATTTACTTTGAACAATTCACTTAACGTAAATTAGATACCCTATTCCCTTGATTGCTCCGGGTTCACATAAACCGGTTAACGTTATTCTTTTCCTCGCAAATTGCCATAGGTAATTCCCCCCCCCCCCGGAACATGGCTTTAAGCCGCTCCGGGGAAGAAGAAAAAAAACGCTGCTAGATTTAGTAACTAGTATGACGGTATGCTAAACTGAATGAATGGACTCTGGACGCAAATGTTCTTTAAAAAACGGCCAATTTTGTATCATAAACTTGTGATGAGCTCAATACATGTTTCCATAGCTATTGAATAGTGATAATATCGCCTAAATCAGTAATTCATTTCTTAGAATGTATAATATACTAAGACTTTTGTACCAAAACTTCTCAGAAGCTTTTCAGAAACTTTTCAGAATCTTTTCAGCGCAATAATCCTTCGTGAAAACGGCTAATATAAAATTTAGTGGCAGCCAATATCGAAAGAAACATTGTAAGTTGAGTCTGAGCAGGGGCGGCGGATTCGGGGGGGGGGGCAGCGGGGGCAACCGCCCCCGCTGGCAAAATCAAGCGGGGGCAAAATTATCTTTTTGGCCCCCCCCCCCTCTTCCGTAGTCGAAAATTACATATCATTTACCATATATGGTAAAAATGGTGCGCATTGCAAAAGTTTAAAAAGAAAAGAAAACATATACTTCATATGGCAGTCAAATATGGTAGCTTGTCCTTGAGGCAAAAGTCACGCAACGCAAGTTTAAACAATATTAGTAATATAGTATATAGTAATATAGCATGTAATACAATTATTATATGATGAAACAGAGGCAGAAATATGATTCAATCTTTACAGCTGAAGCTAATTGATACAAATAATTTTCACTCCACGTATATATGCGCCGCAGGGGCGGATCCAGGGAGGAGGAGGGGGCAACGGCCATGCCCCCCCCCCCCCCAAGACGTGAAGTCTAATACATGCTATATTTGCGTTTTTAGAACGGTACTGGGCAAATTTGTCCAAATTTGGGCATTTTTTGCCAAATTTGGCGGCGCTGCGTGCCGCTGTTTTCCGCTATTCTCGAAAAACATCAGGGGGAATGACAAATAACCCCCACTAGGGTGAGGGGTAATTTATAAGTTTAACAATTATCACGTTTACAGGTGTCTTTATTTCATTATTTTTTATCCAGCACCATTTCGGTCAATCAAGTCTACAATAGAACAATCGGTCCAAATCTATCTTTTTTCCTGACGGTCCTTCCCGTCCTTCCGGTTACAATGGCGGAGGCGGAGAGGGTGTTCAGTAAGGTGGAGAAGACTATCCTCTCTCCGAGTGACAATGACCGAGCTCCGGATGGAGGTGCTGATCATGTGCGTAGCCCACCGCGAGACCTATAGGTCTGACCTATACAGATGACATAATGTTATCCGTCAGCGAAGTCGTTGACTTCTTTGCGCGATCGGGAAGTCGCCAGCTATATGATTATTTCAGACTGCCGCTGCCTGGCTGGCTGCCGCAGGCTTCTGCCATAGACTGTATGGCAGTAATTAGATAAATGCAGCCTTCACCGCAGTAGGAAGGTATCGGTTACTTCGTCTGCGTGTGTCGTATCTATGGGCCCGCCGTGATGCGCAAATAGCCTCGAGGTCCGGGAGCAGGGACATATTTTTTCAAGAACCTGGCAACGGAAGTTGATCATCCTATCCGTATGCGGTGCAAAGATGGGTAGCTAAAGTTTCTTGAAATGCATATTGAATTTGACGCCATGATCGGGTCATCTGTATTATTGTTTTGAATGGCGGAAGTGCGACTGGTTCGATCATGTTTGACGTCCTCGCCTTTAGCTCTTTTTTATCGGAGCGCAACAGATAACAACGACAAACATTTGTGCAGCAAAATGCGTATTCATTTTTCCGGTCGGACCATCCACTCGGTTTACTATCCGAGATTCGGAGCTGGAAATTCTGAAGAAACTACCATTTATTTGATGCTCCAAGTTCTGTTTTAAACTTCTATGGTAGCTTCTTTCCACTAACATTTTTTTTCCTGGACCGCAAAAAATGTTCAAATCTAAGATACTCTTGTTTTTTTTTTGGCAAGGGTCGTCGAACCCTGTAGCAAAAAGTAGTTGACCCCGAAGACGAACGGATGGATCCGTCCTTGCTCTTAAAGGCAAGGCCGGCTTGATTCAGCGCACATTTTTCATGTTTTTTCCATTGCAGTCGGGAACAAAAACATAGGTACACCTATTTCGATATCCCAAAAGGTCGAAAAGCTATAACAAATATAAAAATCGTGTGGTTGCAAAATAAAGTGCCCCGAATCGGGGGAGATTTTCGAAATTTGGGGTACCTAGGTAAGATCCGCTCAAACTGGTTGTCCCCCCCCCCCCCCCCCCCCCGCCCCTCCCCCCCCCCCCCAAAAAAAAAAACGGCCGGCTGGATCTGCCCTTGATGCGCCGAACATATTAACAAGGAACGACTTGAATTTTGAAACATCAATATTGGCTACTGAAAACGGGTCTTGTTTTCTGGTAGCTATTACATTGCAATTGTGTGTTACCCTAACTTAATTTCCGGGCTCTGGGAACTCTGAAGATCGCCACTCTAAATCACGATATATCATCATCATCACCTTTAATTTTCCTTCAAATCCTTCAACCTATGTGTTTAAGCTATATGACTACGTGAACTGAATCAGGGACGTAGGCTACGGAGAGGCCATGCCCCCCCCCCCCCCCCGAGCGATCCAGTTTACGCTAGAAACAATGGGATTCCGTCAAGCTTTAAACGTGTATGGGCTTTGTATGGAAAGCATCGAGTTTGAAATATCTCCGACTGCATCCCCCCCCCCCCCCCCCCTCTCGGCAGGTGAAAAGGTATTGTGGCCCTCCCTGAACAAAATCCTGGCTACGTGCCTGAACTGAATTGATCGAAGTCTTATCCCCCCCCCCCGCCATGTCAAAATTAAATCCGCCGCCACTGAGTCTGAGTCTGAGTCTAAAATTACGCGAAATCATGGACATGTTAGTAACTAATTCACTTATTAGTTACTTCATTTTGGTATTAACTTATTTTAATTTATTTGACATGTTTCATTTATTTCCTTTAACCCATTACAATTACAGCCTGTCAGCACATGCACGCATGCACTGTTAGATGAGATCCTCTTGACAACACCTTGATAGCAAGCCAGGTTCATGTTAGGCAGGAGCGCGGACCGGAGCGTAGCAACGCTCCAAAGTATCGCCTTCCCTTCCAGCTAGCCGTTGGCCGTTTTTTTTTCTGAGCGCCATCCCTCGGGCGCATCATTGCGTTCGTACTTCGTTGTGAGTGAACGCAGCGGGCACATGCGTCACAAGTCTGCACCGCGTGGCCCGAAAGGCCTGAAATCCCAGCGTCCAACTCGCCAGAAGCAAGCCGAACGTCACAGAGGCCAGCCCTCAGTGTAAATATTATGGATTAGCGATCCGTGCTGCAAAGCTTCAGAGGCGAGCAGAGCGTTGGGCATGCCTTCGGTTAGACCAGGGGCGCAGCCAGACCTTCGGCAAAGGAGGGGCACGGCATCCCCAGAGGGCCCCTCGGCCAAATCACACACCCCCAAAAAAACGCGAAATGGTATCTCCTCGGATTTTTGCCTCTATATTTTGCAGGGGTCCTAAATTATCGAGAGAAAAAAAACGTCAGACAGACCCATGTTGAACAGACCCCACCCCGTGCGTAGATTGACTGATAAGTGCGTAGTCTGATACACATAATGTGCGGAAACTGACTCCCTTTGGCACCATGTGAAATATTAACACGCGCACCGACGTGGGGTGTGGATATCCGCCCATCAGAGGTTTTCGTAAATATTGGGAAAACGGCGGTGTGTAGCGCCACTAAACTTAGCATAGCTCTTTGGGCATCAATTATCCACATTTTGTGTAATTTTGCATCTTGAGTCATCTCAGGTCAGGTCAACAGGTCCTGTTAAGTGAACCCACCTCCAGGCAAGTTTTTTTGAAAAGTTAAGTGATCCCACCTCCAAGCAAGTTTTTGAAAGTCGTGCCAAAGCCACAGTGATTGACCGAGCGGTTTCGAACTCACAGGACTTAATAAGGGCATAGGTACTTACAATTAGTTTATCTTGGATTTCTAATATCGGTAACCTAAGGTCAGATCCAGGGGCGCAGACATACCTTCGTCAAGGGGGAGGGGGAGGCACAGCATCCCGAGGGGCCCCCTCGATCAACACCCCCCCCCCCCCGAAAAGCGCAAAATGGTATATCCTCCGATTTGGGCCACTATATTTTGCCGGGCCCCCAAATAGTCGTAACAAAAAACGTCGGACATGCCCAAGTCGAATAGAACCTATGCGTAGATTGACTGATAAGTTCTTAGTCTGATCACAAAAAAAAAATGCGGCAACTGATCCCTGTTGGCACCATGTGATGTGAAGTATTAACACGCGCACCGACTTGGGGGGCGGATATCCGTCCCCTGAGGTTTTCGTAAATATTGTAAAACATCGACACGCAGCGCCACCAAACTTGGCGTAACTCTTTGGAGAACAATCACCCAAATTGTATGCCATTTTTTGTCTCGAGTCATCTCAGATCAGGTCAACAAGTCACGTTAAGTGATCCCACCTCCAAGCAAGTTTTTGAAAGTTTGTGGTCGTGCCAAAGGGATCGACCGAGCGGTTTGAAATTCACAGGATTCCTTTAGGCCATAGCCCATAAGCACATACAATTCGTATATCTCGAATGTGTAATATCGGTGACCGAAGGTCAATTCGATTTGATTTATTTCAATTACATTTACTTATAACTTCCATTATAAGTAAATGGAGAAAATAAAAACACGTAGAAATCCACAGAAAGCCCTTAAATTTGACCAGTTTTCACCAGGTGTCTACACCATTCTTGTGGTAAATGCAAAGATCCAAGTCACATTTTTGTTATGTGACCTCTACGAAGTCAACTCAGGTGACCCAAGAGGTTACGTGCTTTTTTAATTCAATAACTCTTTGCCAAATGAAGGTAGAGTAATGGAGTTATCAACAATGTGCTTTGTGTCGTCGAGACACGTTGATTGATGTAAAATTTGAACTTGATCTGCCTTGACCTGAGCACAGGACAGGTCAATTTTCGAATATGACTAACTAGGTCATGATCATGCGATATACCATTCGATGTGTCTCAACAGAGAAACACAATGGTGAAAACTGTAAGTATCACTCTATAATGCGTATCTAAAAAGTTATGCCCTAAAAATAATTCCGCTATTTTGAGAATGTTTCACGTTCGATGGCCTTCCCTGAGCTAGCTATTGACCCGAGATCAAATCTGATGAAGCCTGAGTGACAACAAATCAAATTATCTTTCGCACTGGCGGATCCAGCCTCTCTCCGTGGGGGGCATCTTTTTGTGGCAAAAAGGTACCCCCATTTTCCCCCTAAGATTTGGGCCGATCTCCTTACTTTGGTATTCGAGCTAAGAAATTCACTTTTCAAATTGACAACAAAAAATGATTTTGTTTTTTTTTTCTCTGAAAAAAATGTTTTCCTATTTTGGACGGTCAAAAACACAAAACTTTTAATATTCGAGATAGCCATTTTGAAGAGAATATCATTTACTTTCTTCTGACGTTTTTATTTGCAATTTGCTTCAAAACTCTATTTTCTACGAGTGTTCAAACATTTTTCGTTTTTCCGACAAAAATGGCATGACATGGCGTCATTAAAACGTCAATATTTCTCCCACAATACTGCATCAATTTAATTGGACTTTAGGTGAGAAGGCGTATAATTGATGCAGCAAAAGGTACTGAAAGTTTTACGTTGATATCTATCATAGTTTTGAAATTATTGAGAAAATCCGGGAGGGGGGGCTGATTCTGCCCCTCCCCCAGCGGGGTGCGCGTTAAGTGTCACCGGGGCTGCTTGAATTGCATCAGGTGCGCTGTTTTGTCTATTATTGAAAGAAAGGGATACATACAAACTTCAAATTCAATCACTCGAGAGAAGAAAAAAACTTTCGTTTCTATGAAGTTTTCTCCTAACATCATTGTTTTCACGTGCAGTGCAGAGAACGTGCGGGGTGGGGGGGGGGGGCATACTTGTATTGAATGCTCCTTTAAGATTCCTGTGGAAGGGGGGGGTATTTATCCCTCATGCCCCCTGGATCCGCCAGTGCCAGCAATTACCGCCAAGGAGAGCCTCTGCCAGACCTAATGGAATTCATTTTCCCATTTTCCAAATTTGTATAAGTAATTGCGAAGGTTGTGTCATGCCGCGAAGCGGCGCAACATTTTCCGGTGGGGGCTGCTTGAATGGCATCAGGTGCGCTGTTTTCTCTATCATTAAAAAAGGGAGACATACAAACTTCAAATTCAATCACTCGAGAGAAAAATACTTCCGTTTTCATGAAGTTTTCTCATATGATCATTGTTTTTCACGTTCAGTGCAGGGAACGCGCGGGGGGGGGGGGCACATACTTGTATTGAATGCCTCACTCAGATTCCTGTGGGGGGGGGGGGGGGGGCATTTGTCGCTGATGTCCCTTGGACCCGCCAGTGCCAGCAATTGTCGCCAAGGAGAGCCTCTGCCAGACACTTACCTAATGGAATTCATTTTCCCATTTTCCAAATTTGTATAAGCTATTGCGAAAGTTGTGTCATGCCGCGAAGCGGCGCGAAATTTTCCGTTTTTTTACTGTGAATAGCTCGATTTTGAGAGCTGCAAAGACGATTTTACGATAAATTGGGAACGCGCTGGGGGGGGGGGGCATACTTGTATTGAATGCCCCCCCCCCCTCCCAGAGTCCTGCGGGGGGGGGGCATTTTCCCCTGATGCCCACCCCCCCCCCCCCTGGATCCGCCAGTAATCTTTCGGACGTTTTTTTCCTCGCGCGTCACTACCTATTTTTGTTCTCGAGATATAGACGGGTTTTGGTAAGCACACCCATTTATTAGCTCAATTTTACCTTTGTTGACCTCAGGTGACCTCAATGACCTAAATGACCTGACCTAAAATAATGACTTAGTACTTTCATTGGACCTTGTTTGTTTCGAGCTATCTAACCTGTTTCTGTGTGTCGCTATACGTTGCATGACTTTTGAAATCTTGTAGGGGCGGGTATCCCCCCCCCCGTCGGTTCGAACTTGGTGCGAACCCCGTCTGTGCGTGGGTTAACCATTTTAGATGCACGCACAAGGCACCTTGAAGGTCCCAGCAGCAACACAATCAATAAGAGGCAACGCCAGTGGCCCTCAACATTTTACGTTGTCCCGATTGCTCATGTTTGTGACATATTACATTGGAAACACATAAATTCGAGGTAATTCACAGTCACTAATGTGTAGACTATGGAGTGTGGAGGGGCTTTACGCGAAACGATCCGTCGTAAGTTTGGAAAGACAACTCCAGAAAATAGCAACGTATAAAACTTCCGTTGAAAATGTTAAGCGCTCACGGGATTTTCAAGTAGCTTGTCTTAGTTTATGGCCACTGTCAGATCCAGCAGGGGGAGGGGGGAAGCTGTCATGCCCCAAACCGCCCAAATTCACCTAAAATTTGACATATTTTCTGATTTAAAAAGACAAATTAACCCGCGCCCCGCTGGGGTATTCGGTCGAACACGCGGGGGGAGATTCTGCCCCTTCGTTATATTCCGAACCAATAACCGCAGCGAGACGCGCAAGGCCGTAATCGAAAGCTCTCAATGAGCCGCATCTAACGTTTACGAGACATTTTCAAAATAAGGTCACATCTCAGGACACGGCCAGGTCAAAAGTCAAAATTAAGGTATTTTAGTTTTTGGGTCATACTTTCCATCCAGAGCCTTAGAGTGAGACTATTACCGCACAAAGTACTCTCAAAGATATAATGCATCTCTCGCATTAGGAAAAAGTGAAATTGTTAGCAAAGGTCAAGGTCAAGATCAGGTCACAAAAAGTCACTTTTGGCAAGAGGTCTACAAAGGTTATTTTACACGTAGAATTTGATAGTGGCAGCCATTTTCACAACCTGACACCATATATGGTCAAGGTCAGGTCACATAAGGTCAAAATTTGAATTTGATTCATCTAAATAAAAAAAGGCATGTCTCTAGACCAGTTTTGTCTCAGAAAAACAGTGGTGGCATTTATTTGTCTGTATCTGGTCAATAAAAGGCAAAAAACGTAACTTAAAAAAATGACGTCATGAGTTACTTATACTTACGGAGCCATAAGTCAATTAAAATATTGCTTTGAAATTTGGTTTGTGTATCGTCCATACCTAGTTCACTCAGATTTATTCCGTTTTTCATATCTTCAAGAAATACAACATGTGAAAAGTTTTTTGGAAAGTTTTTTATTTTTATTTTTAGGAGTCAAAAACACAAACTTTCGCAAATCTGAGATGGTAGTTTTGAAGAGAATGCCATTTTCTTTCTTTTGACATTTTTCATTTACAATCTGCTTCAAAACTCGATTTTCTACGATTTGTCAAACATTTATCGTTTTTCGACCAAAAATGGCGCGTGGCATGACGTCATTAAAACGTCATGATCTCCCAAAGTGCTGCATCAATTTCATTGAACTTTTGTGAAAAGACGTAGAATTAATGCAGAATAAGGTACTGTAAGTTGTACGTCGATACCTATCATAGGAATTAGGCTGAGGGGCCGAGGCCTTCTCCCATTGGGTCGAGGGGCCCTTCGGTCACCTCGACCCAATGGGGGGGGGGCACGTGCCCCCTGTGCCCCCTCCCCTGGCTGCGCCCCTGAGTTAGACACTGACCTGGCACGTGTCAAGGGCTTGTGTGATCAGTAGCGTACCCAGGATTCGCTCCAGGAGGGGGCATTTTTTGCTCAGGGGGGCATAAAGTATTCCCACCAAAAAAACTCACCTGATTTGGCCCACTATATTTTTTAAAAGGCCATATTTTCACCATTTTCTCTTAAAAAAAGATGAAAAAATCATTCATTTTTTCGACCAAAGGGGGCACGTACAGACCTTCAGGAGGGGGGGGGGCAATTGCCACGTTTGCCCCCCCCCCCCTTGTGTACGCCTATGTGTGTGATGTAAATATTTGCATGAATGCACCAAAGCGCAGCAGATTACAGAACAACATGCAGCCTGCTAGTACTGACAAAGTCAGGTAAAACGTACGGAGCATGCCGGGAAAAAGTTGTCAAATGTAAAATGATAATATGACAATTGCTAATAGCATGGAACAAGCACACGATGCAAGCGGTTGAACGCATGAGTTCTTTATCTTGTAACCGTCTTCGCCATATCGCACACACGGCTCGCAACCCACTGGGTGTGCTCACTCGGGTAGGTTGGAAGAAAACAGACAGAAGACGGGGATAGACAATGACATTTAGGAAAGCACAAACGGCGACCAGCAGTGACAACTCCGCAACTGCAGGGCAGCGACACAGACTCTGTCCGACAAAGCATGACACATTGCATGCATGTCGCTCGTGTTGATAAATCTGTTCATTTGTTCATTTATTAATAATGAGAAACAGGCATTCGCCCAATTACCGCTCAAGTCGAATAGTTAAAACAAGTGACGGCACTAAAAATAACACATAAACAAATACATATACACAGAACACACAGTTGATTAAAGACCAGGCAAGCATGCCAACAAAGACAGTGGCGGATCTACGGTTGGGCGAAATGGGCAATTCCCCCCTCCCCCAAACCGCCTGAAATCGGCGCAAAATTGACACATTTCCTGATATAGACAATCTAAGCAACTTTTATTAATAAAAGTTAGCTTTAAATCAGCTAACATTGCATAAGCAAGCGCAATCCGATGAGTTTTCAGAATTGTGTGAGAATTTTTGGAATTTTGCCCCCCCCCCAAAAAAAACACCCGTTCTGGATCCGCCACTAAACAAAGATATGGTACGAAAATAGAACGAACGTTCATGAAACAGCAAATCTAAATACGGTAAAAATGCATTAGGTGAGCAACAGTTCACAGGCGAGCTATGGGGCTAAGAAGACATAAGGAGGGATAAAGAATAAAAATATATGATTTATCGTCCATATTTTTTTTTTCGTCGATGTGTTTTTCGTCGATGTGAAATTCGCTTCCACTCGACCTCGATTTATCGCCGATGAGACGTGTAGGCGTGAAAAAACGAATTGATAAGACAGAATGAGTACCTACCTACATGACCAACAGAGCCTCTGTTGCCAGAGGTGTTGAATGTATTGCAGCACTATCCATATCAAATAAATGCAGAATTTTAGACTGCAAGAGAAAACGAGATATAATACACTTTTTAACCATATTCACTGCGGGCGGCCAGAATTACGTTAGCCTACGGAGGCAAGATTCTGCCCCTCCCCAGAGATCACGAGAACCGCTCGATCAATTTCGATGGGACAACACCATTCGACTTGTCATAAAATATATTTATTTATAGACCCCGATTTTTTCTTTAAAAAATGGGGGGCCATGAGCCAAATAAAGAAGAAAACTTTGGGTGTTTTTTAAGTCAATGTGGTCATGTGGTTTGCCCGATTTTCATGGTACAAACGTTTTGAGCTTGAAATGTACAGGTCTTTAATATATCAAAAGAAAGTAAAAAATGAAAAATCATAGGCCTATCCAGGGGATATAAAGTGGGGTAATTTTCTGATAACAAATATGTGCTGTTCTTGCTTGTTTGGGGCGATATGAACGCCATGTGGGCATTATTTGCAGTTATTTGTTAAATGTAATATATTGCGCATAAGCGGATCCAGGTAAATAGCGTGGGGGGTATCTTCGGCCTCACGTTTTTTTTTAATCAACTTGCTAATTTGAGGGCGGGGCGCAAACGCATGTTTCGATGGTTCTTTCTACGTTGCATGCATCTTTTCACACACTTGTGTTCATCTTATAAATATATTTTCCATTTGTACTTTACTTCTGAATAGACGGAGGCAAAGTACGTAGATATGCTATAAATTGGCAACACCTAACACAATTGACCCGCAATAACTAGAGCCTGGAGTCGCCTCTGCCGACCTTTTTTAGTGTGATAAAAATACACTATGGGATTGATTCTCATACATAACGACGTTACATAAGAAGACTAGTAACTGCACCAGTACCGCCTCCCATTGTCTGTACCTGAATGCACCTCTGCCCAAAAATATGTGCAATCCCAGTATTTATGTTAAATTATAGACTTATCGGCTACTTACTAGACTTATAGACTTATAGACTTATCGGTTTATATTAATATTATCATTTTCGACCTTTAGTTATTTTTAATAGTGTTGCTAAACTTGCTTGATAACGACCTCAATGTGAAGGTCGAAAATTCGAATATTTATATAAACCTGATTAGTAGCCGATAAGTCTATAATTTAACATTATAATGCCTACTCAGAAAAGCTTAAAAACAAAACATACGTGAAAATGTATCTGACGCATTTATTGTACCGTAAAATATGAAGGATGTATGCGCCACACAATCGCATTCGTAACCATTGAAGCGTGACAGATTGACTCCCAAAAACAAGTGCCTGGCACCACCTCTTCAGGGACGATTTTGTTCAAATTTTGATAAAACACGTGTATATCATTTATAGGAAAAGTCACAAAGCTTGACCAACGGTTTGAGAGCGGCAAGCGACAAAAACACCGGGGGGGGGGGGTGTCAGTATCTGCCCCCGACAGGGAATAGGGTTAACAACTTCAGTCAGCTGCATGTGCCTTATACAATATACACACCGTACCGTATACAACGTTTCTCCGGTTTTCATTGAATAAATTAAAGGGAAATCATGACCTTTTTCCACAAAAATGGAGTTAGCACATGAAATCGCCGGACGAGACCAAAATATATTGTAAATTCATCACATTTTGCATGAAAACTTTCCTGCCGAAAGATATTTCAAGTTAAAGTTGATAAGCGTTCCACACTTTTAACGACCGGTACTTGCAAGTACTTTTGGTCCTCATCAAACTGCGGGCTTTTCCCGTATTGTTTTTTTACGCAATGGAGTGGAAAATATATTGTGCGTTCTGCTTGTTGTGATTATATGCCCGGCGATCTTCTAAAACTAACAGCGATTGGAAAAAGTGGCAATAAAATCGGAAGCTCATCGATGCACATCAACGCCGGCATAGTTAGTGGTTGCGACCCTCAATTTGTGAAAATCGATTCATCTGTTTTCAACATTAGGAGTATTGTATAATTTGTCTGTGGCTGTATATAACACTATGCTTTATATTATCATGAAAAATAATATTTTTTCCCCAAGAAACTAACAAACAATAACACAAAACTGGCAATTAAATCGGAAGCTCATCGATGCACATCGACGGCGACCTATTTAGCGTCGGCGATTTGTTTACAAAGTCATTGTCATGCTTCTGGGCACACTTAACCATTGTGGCGAGTTGTTCCTGATTAGTATACCCAAGTCCCGTAGAGGCTTTGTTAATGACGTCACTGGTGACATTCTTGTCTAGCATTGCAAAATATATCTGATTTTGAGTTGAAAGATAATTAAAGACTTATTCAAATTATTGTTTTTAAGTTTGAATTTTCTTGTTAATCATTAGAAGGTATTTTATTTAAAATACCTTCTAATTATATATTTAAGGTATTTTATTAAATTAAAGGTATATTATTAAAGGTATTTTATCACTGTATTTCATAGTAGTTGACACTTCAGAAACTTGTGACGTAATAATAGTGTATCCAATATGCATTTCCCTCACCTTTTGCTATTGTGGCGCAGTGCCGAGTGCTTTGCGAATACTAGCTTGCCTGGGGTTCAATTCATTTCGCACTTATTTTATTCGAGTTGGTATAGTTTGCATGGTGTTGTTATTCATGACTTATACTGATAGTAAGTCATGCATCACGGATGCTTCACGGATTGCTTCACGGATCAGAGCGCTGCTCGAACGCACGCTAATAGCGCTTTCGTTCTCCATGGCAACCAGGCGTGAGCCAATGAAAAGCCAGAACGTATTCCCTTTCTGGCTCTTGATTGGCTGACGCCTGGTTGCCATGGAGAACGAAAGCGCTACTAGCGCTACTAGCGTGTGTCCGAGCAGCGCTCAGTTTGATCGGAAACGTCACAGAGCCTCCAAAAATGTCGCACTCGATGTAAACAATGGTAGGGA